>BGNK01002827.1:0-90433 GCA_003297005.1 Symbiodinium sp. clade A Y106
AGTGCCCAATCCCAACAGACTACCGTGAGACCCTGGAGTGCCCAACCCCACAGACTACCGTGAGACTCCCTGGAGTGCCCAATCCCAACAGACTACCGTGAGACTACCTGGAGTGCCCAACCCCACAGACTACCCTGAGACTCCCTGGAGTGCCCAATCCCAACAGACTACCGTGAGACCCTGGAGTGCCCAACCCCACAGACTACCGTGAGACTCCCTGGAGTGCCCAACCCCACAGACTACCATGAGACTACCTGGTAGGGTGGGGATATTCGAAGTAAAATAATTGGCTGTGTCGGTGCTGGTGGCTTCTTTGTGCGGCCGAATACCTGCAAGTCAACATACAGTGCGGCCCCCACAGTTGTCAAGAACAGCAACTACGAAGGCGACAGCGGCTACTGTTACTGCTAGCACTGCTAGCTTCCTACGAGTTACAGCTGCCGCTACCAGTGTCACAGTATCACCAATCAGCTATAGCAGCACAAGAACGAGAAGTAACCCGCAACTACACAGAACGACTTCGAGTATGTTGCAATTGCAAACAGTCTAGGAAAAAAGAGAGTTGGAGGCATATGCCCAATGCTAGCAATGCTCAGAATGGCAATGCTTCCAACCGCTTTGTGCTTGAATTTGCCTCAGAGGCCTGGCCCTGGGCGCGTTCGAGCCAGGCACGCAGTAGATCCAAAATGCTGGGTTCTGAGAGACTCCAATATCCCTTAATTCAGGAATTTATGTTAAACTTTAGTAGGAACTCCAATATGATTTAAGGAATATTCCTTAATTAAGGGATATTGGAGTCTCTGGGTTGCGGGTCTTGCGAAAGGTGAGCATTTGGGCTCGTTCATTGCATGTTTATTGATCTCGGCACGCCAATGCCGGTGCCAGCTGCATGTGAGGCTTCATGCCCCTGCAAAGAAGTTCTTAACAAGAAGCCCTAAACGCGTGTTGGATTCGTTGGTTGCCGCTCAGCCTGGCCAAACTGGCTCGTCTTTACTGGCTGATGGAAAATTGCTCGCACAGATTTTAAAACGCACTCCTATCCGCTAACACCTAGGCCGGGCTTTGGAGTACCATACTTTAATACTTTTTTCTTAAAGGAACAACCCCTAACCTCTAAATTCCGAACCCTACCCTGAAGTCTTCAAGCCCTGGCAGGACCCGAGATGAAACCCCGCCTCTTCTTCATGGGCCGTGAGCTCAAGGCATCAGGGGACTGTAAACCGGGGTTTGGGATTTGAGCTGTAGGATTTAGGGTTTAGGGTGTATCCTATGTTGTGCGTGTTTGTCCGTGTGTGAGTGCGCAGTGTGCGTATAGGTGTTAAGCCGCAAGTCCTTATGCTTAGTAGCTGTTGTGGAATAAATGCTCATAGCAGGTCCTTTCCAACTACTCCTCATGAACCTTCATGTAGGGCTTTGGGGTTACTGGCGGGGGGTTTAGGCTGACGTGTCTGCATGGCCCTCGCAAGCAGGAGGCGGAGACATTTCTGGGCCACGTTGGCCTGAAGACGAAATCGACGGCAACCGTCCAGGCGAACTGCACCCTGTCGTGTCTGCGGCATTAGAACTCGCTCGGTCACCAAAATCGCAAATTCATTCAGGGTTCTAGTTCCGATGAGCAATATCAACATAGACCCCACTTTAGAGCCATTTGTTCTGTATCATGTCCGCGTGTGTGAACATCAGGAGCTCCAAGTCATAATCAGGCAAAGGTAAGTGGTCAGTTTCTGCATGGGAGTGAAACTAACTTCCCGCGTCCTTGATCTGTGATCAGCTCGATTATGGATGCAGAAACCATACATGGCAGTTCCTAGCATTTAGTGTTACTAGCACAGCTGTCACCCTCCAAGGCTCAAACGAGTGCAACAGGCGCATCACAGTAAAGTCTTCCGGCCCAAGGACACGTATAAACCCCTACGGTACATCCCGAAGCCCGAAACCCGAAACCCAAACGAGTCCCTAGACCTAACCCTTAAGTTTCCAGCCCCCAACTATAAACACTGAACTAAGACTATATCCTGAAAGCTTCATTTCCAACCGTTTAGACCCTGAGCGTGAGCGTTCGGAGCTTTGGGTGCGTGTGTCGGGATTCAGGTGATGTTTGCTGCTGGCGAGCCACGTGCTGTGGCCAAGGCGACCGCAGAAGCGAGAACACAAATTCATACGAATTCCCAAGAACCCCGATTCATAAACTGTTTGAGGTTTTGGGGCTTTCAGGTTTAAGCTTTCGATTTGGGAATTAAGGTAGGTTTACGCGTTTAGGGGTTGTAGGGCTTGAGGTGTTAGGATTTGATGTTTGGCGGATTTAAGGCTCTGTGGTTTGGGCCACGGTGCAGCCTACTACATGCCATACCCAAACCCGGAGATCTAAATGAGTACGGCAAAGTGGCAAAGTTTTCAAAAGTGGGTTCTTGTGAGCTTCTTTCCCAAGTTTGTTTACCCTCAAGGCTCAGAACTGTCTGAGTCCTCAGTGTCTTAGACCTATCGCGGCACCATTCAGGTTTCAGCGCATTGAGAGCGAAAGATTCAGGGATTGCGATTGAGGCTTTAAATCGCTGTACAGTTCAAGGGCTTGGGTCGTTCTGGAGATACGGTGTCCCCGGCTTCAGAGTATTCGGATGACAGTGTTCAAGTTTCTTGAATGTCAACCCGATGCTGAAGGCTTTCGAGGTTCCGAACACAGTACTATAGGGGCTTAAATGACAACCTTATACTATTGGGGGTTCCTTAATAGTCTTCTAGTACAATATATCCCCAAGCCCTATCTTAATTAAGGCCCCAATATTTATAGACAACGGGAATGAAACAGACACGTCGCGTGAGCCGGGCTAGCTCTAAAACGGCCCCAGTCAAAACCGTAGACCTGATCTCGAAAGCCCGTAATTGCCATAATTTCCTAAACCTTAGCCTCAAACATGTACAGGTGCCCGCGGCGCAAAAGCCGCCTGCGGCAGAGGCTTCCGAGACAACACAGGCACGATTTTAGAGGTTTGAAAGGGTTGCTGAAGGGTGCTATAGCGTTTGTCTGGCTTCGTTGCAGGTGACGAAAGGTTTCTACAGGGCCTCTCGAAGGTTTGATCGAGGTTTCCTGAGGGTTTAAAATTGGTTGCAATTCGAGTTCTTTATCCCTGGAGCTTGGTCTATGAAGTTTTCGAGATTTGCGGATCGGGCCGGCTTCGACGGGTGCAGGCTAAATAGGTCTGAGCATTTCTTTACACGGCGGTAGTGTTGGGGTTTTGAAGGGGCAATGTTGTCATCTTCCATACTGATTGTATGTGTGTTTCTAAGTACCCGGATTATTTGCATTCCTCCATGTTCGATCACCAGGGCCTTGATCACAAGCCCTGGAGCAGGTTTACGCACAATGCTATACATACATATGTCCTTATGCCAGTATGTAAAGAGATAGATAGGTACAGCTTCATAGATACGTACGTAGGTAGGTGGGTATATAGATAGGTAGACAGATAGATAGTGCGAGGCTCTAAAC
This sequence comes from Symbiodinium sp. clade A Y106, assembly GCA_003297005.1. Lineage (NCBI taxonomy): Eukaryota > Dinophyceae > Suessiales > Symbiodiniaceae > Symbiodinium > Symbiodinium sp. clade A. The sequence goes on from BGNK01002827.1 coordinate 3,488, forward strand.
GTCAGTTCCATGAATATTCGGACCCTGTAAAAGTCCTCCTGCACGACCGTATGCCTGTGTAGCCGTCTGCGAGGTTGTCTTACAGGTCTGAATCACTAGTAAGTACTAATGCTTAGACTTTCCTAGCGTAGTGGTGCGATTGTTATCACTATGTCACCATATATCGAAACCGATGAGGTTGCTAATTATCAGCATCCACCACGGCCAGGCCGTGCCGTCGACCTCGGCTCCACCACCGACAAGCCGGGACCCTGGCCTTTGCGCCTTTGCGGCTCTCAAACTCAATAAGTTGAATATAGGAGAGGGAGGTGTCATTTAAAAGGGGTGCTGGCGGAAGGGTGGCGTGGAGGGGGGGTGGGAGGAGTGGACCTTCTTTACGGCTGCTTAGCTTATGTTTAGGATCTTGGAGCTTAGCGCTATTCAAAGGTTCATGATTTTTCACACTGCTGAAATTCACAGTCTATACATATATATATATATATATATATAATTATATATGTATATCTGTATGTATATGTGTATGTTGTATATATATATATATACATATACACATATACATACACATACATACATGTATACATCCCTATATGTATACACATACATATAGATAAATAAATAAATAAATAAATATATATATATATATACATATATACACATGCACACACACACATACATACATGTGTAATTTGTATGCACGTGTATACTCCATCGCAGGCTATTTCAGCGATACGTAGTACAGATTGCGAATTTTGTAATAGAAGGCAAATTCGCACGAACCAGCCCGAGGTCATGTTTTGTGTACTCAACCATTTCAGCAGCCTCCTAGACATTGGGCTTTCGACAGCTCTATGTCCTGATTTTACAACTGGAGCTGACGGTGGTAATCGTATGATAACAATATGGTGCTTGTTCGAAACTCATACCTACGAAAGCCAGCAGGGAAAACTTTCAGGTTTTAGGGGTGGGGGGTTAGGGAGTGGCAGCAGTACCTGGTAAGCTGAATCTCTTGCTACACGCACTGCTGTTGTATCATGGCATATACCGGTCTCGTGTTCCGGGTTCAAACTAGAATTGGCAAGCAGCTTTTGGTGTGTTTCGGTTTTCGGACAGCAGGATAGGAGTGGATTCCGGTTCGTAAGCAACAATCCGACTCAGTCCATTGTCGCATGTTGTGCGCGTGTTGCTTTGATGCATTTTGGTTCAAGCTTACCGTGTGCGGTGAGTTTGCTGATCCTGAAACGGAGAGAGGACGCGAAGAATAGAGTGGGCACAGACAGGTAGAGCCACTCACAGCATGTTCGTGCAGACATTCACACATATTATTATATCATCACATGCGAATGTCAACGAAGACATTCGGAAGATGAGCGACACTGGGCAGGTTTAACACTAAAGTCCTAGAAGCGCGTGAGTTCCCCATTTGCACTATATCTCCTGTGTTGTGGTTAGTTGCAGGCCCGAATGTGTTAACAAGTGCAATCAAGCCGGCTGGATGCCGGGTTTGCGAAGGGCCGAACGACCAATATAGCAAGAGCTACATGAGCAGATCTCGGGGGTTCAGCATGCGCTTCGCAGCATGGCCGATACTGGGCCTGGCCATCGGGTTCGCCCCATGCGCTGGCCAAAGCGAGGTCTCTGTGACTCGGTTCAAGTCGCCTGGAACGGTGTGTCGTTGCGACGGCTAATATAGGAGCCTCAATAATTTCCAATACTATCTTGGGGGTTCCTTATTATGATTATAGTATAATGGGCCCCAAAACCCTATTCGAATTATTAAGGCCCTATATTATATGGGAAGCATGTCGTCGCCGCTGTGTCGAGCTTTAGTTTTTTGGCTTCATGCCTTCTTGCGTGGGTTGGGGGTTGTGATGTTTATTCATCAAGCGAACTCGACTGCTTGATATCTATGATCACTCCTATGTTTGTTGGTATAATGTCGTTCCTGCGGTTGCAGCTGTGCGGGTCTTGTATCGGTTCCTGTTACGGGAAGGTGTTTGGTGCTCACCAAAGTTCAAGCCTTTGGCCCGTCTTTCACATGCAGAACATGAGCAGCTTCTGGCTCGAGGTCGGAGGCTCTTGCTGAGCGAATAGCAAGTTTAGCGGGACCGTGCATCTCAGCCTCCAAAGCAGCTCGTCAGTCGTCAGGTAGGAACCTCGACCCGCCCAGGGACTTATAAGTTAAGTCATGAAATCCCCGATCTCGGCTCCTTGGCGCTACAGGTCGTCGTGAGCCAGGATGTCTTTGAAAAGCGCTTCCGAGGACAGTCGGGAACACATCTATGGTGTGCAGCCTTGTGGAGAGCTTTTGCACAGGGCTGAGAGTGTGCGAGTTTGGGACAATTCAGGAACCCCTAGTCTATCCTCATGATCTCTTATAGCATTCGCAGAAAAGTTTGTATGAGACTCCTTACATAAATACCTGCACATCCCTGCGAGGACATGCCTTTGGCCACTGGAAGGACTTTGTCGTAGCAGCTGGCGAGCAGAACAACCCAGGTACCTCGAATATTTGCTGATGTCTGGGATGTCGAGGATTTGGAGGTTAAGAGCTTAGGGTTTATGAGTTTGGGGTTATTCAAGTTGCTACAACCCCAACCGGAATGACAGCTTCACAGACAGTACATCCTGCAACGGCACAGTGTGGAACGCTTAACTATTACTGTCAAAAGTGGGGCCATCCATTTGCCAAGTCATGGAGCACTAAGTGTGACCAAAGCCTATCAAAGACTCTTTCAGACAAAACCTAGCAAAATAGATAATGTAACTGTCCACGCTGTGGGGCACCCTAAATCCACAAGCAGCATAGCGCATGACCCCGTTAAACCAGAAGACCCACAAGCTTCTAAGCCCAAAACTTGACCCACAACCTTAACAGCAGCCCGACCTGAGAACCTGCAGCTCGCATGGTGCCGGCAAAAAAGATAAACACGTTCAACTCCTGTAGTTCTACAAGGTTCTTCGACTCCCAACTTAAATTTCTAGACCATAGGCCCGATACTAAGTCATACTCCGAAGCTCGAATGCGCGTACTGCTCAATCCCCACCGGCTAAATATCTCCTGAGGCGATCGGGTTCTCAGTCATCATGATAGTCCAGATGCTCACAAAGGTTGTAATAGTGACAGGACCAGTCAAGACCGCAACAGTTATCTTCATCACCATGTGCAAATAATCATAACACGGTAAGAGCACCAACCTCTGGGCTCTCGTACTCCTACGGTTTAACCCGTAACCCCACCCTCAAAGTCACCAACCTCGAAACCCAAATCGCGAAGCCCAAACACTGAAAAGCCCTGAAGTCCAAACCCCTACACCCCGAAAGCCTAAATCCTGAAAGCCCAGAACTGCCAAAACCCCCTAACCCTAACCCCTTATAAAAACCCCGATCGCAAAATCATGGACCATGGCCCCAAACAGATGCGTTCCAAACCCCCAAAAAATCCAACTACCTAGCTTCAAACGATTGTCCCGTCCTATCAAACATAAACCCTTAGAACCCAAACGGACTCAGATCACTAAGCTCTATACCGTCTAAACCCTACAACACCAAACCCCAGCCTCCAAACCCTAAAGCCCTAAAGCCCCTAAACCCGAAACAACCCCCCTAAATTTACTAAACCCGAAAGCCCAAAAGCCGTAAACCCTTGTTGGAAACTATTCATGGAGCCCTAAAGCCCCTAAACCCTTTGCCCTAAACGCTATATCGAAAGAAAGCCTGCGTCCTTCTCACCTCGGCTCAGCCGAGGCGGCGAAGCGCGGCTGAAGGCAGGGATCCTCAGAATTTACTATAAGATCCTAAATAATTACCGATACTATTTTGGGGGTTCCTTATGATAATTATAGTATAATGGCCCAAAACCCTACTCTAATTATTAAGGCCCCTACATTAGGGTTTTAGGGTTCCGGGTTGAGGGTTGTGGATTAGGGATTTAGGGTTGAGGGGTTTAGGCTGTTGGATTTGGGGATTCGGGTTGAGGGGTTTAGGTTTTGGAATTGGGGGTTTAGGGGTTTTTGGGACTTCGTCGGGTTCAGGGCCAGATATCGGAGTCCTTTCAGCTCCTTAGTAGAATTCCAACTGCTCCAGGGGTCCTGGGACGCAGTAAGTACTTGATAGGTCGGCTTGTCAGCATGATAAAATTGCTTCTGCACTTATGAACTTTCCAACACTCCGTCCAGAGCTGACGTGTCAGGCTGGGTTCACCCTGCTTTTCGCAGCCATTGCCACAGTGACCGTGGGCACTGTGATTGGCTACGTGATTAGCTCTGAGGCGCATCCGTTCAGGGATCGAATGCAGTGCTGGCAGTCTTCGTTCCATCATGCCATGTTCATAAGCCGTGAAACCGACAGACATCTATGTACGAGAGTATGTGAGTACGCGTGCACATGCATGTAAAAAATTGTACTTTGAGGTACCTCTTGCATGGTTGTGTCGCATTTCGGTGTGCTTACACGTATACATTCATGATTGTACGCAGTATACATGCAGACACTGTGTGCAAAGCTAGCATGTGTGCATTCACATCTGCATCTGTGTGTCTGTCCGCGCGTATGTACATATGTGTGTATGTATGCATGCATGCATGCATGATGTTACCACGGGCAACTGTCAACCGTCAGAGCCCCTGCCTTTCGGAAGGAGGGAGCAGTCCCTCCGATAGTCGAACAGACTTCCCATTGCTTCATCGCCTTCAGAATCAAACCTTGAGCTGTAACACCTGAGCCCCCGAATTCCATTAGCATCTCGGTTTGATTATCCCTTTACTGGAGTCTCCGCCGAGCATGCAGTCAGCAGGCCAATCCTTGATAAACCTGCAGCTTCAAATCTTGAAAGAGCCCAAAGTCCTCACATCCCAGATCTTTAGCCTTAGGGCGCACTTGGAGGTGGCAACCCCTTACACTGCGTGGGTAGTGGTCTTCATCCTCCTCGCCTATGTTTCTTGGTCCGACTTGGCCCTGATTAGCTTCAGCTCCACACGAATGCAGAAGTGATGTTTATAGATCTTGCAAGGAAGCCCCTTATTACACATTCACGTGATCAGATAAGCTACTGCAGATTTCGGACTCAATCGCATTTGGGGAGTTGGGATTCCGGGATCAGTCTTGAGAGTCTAATCGCCTGGCGCATGCTGGCAGTGTGGGTGCCGTTGGTGTCTAGTGGCTGAAGGAAGGTGCAGAGATTCTCACATCACGACCAGCTTCGCACGAAAATGGATCACTTTTTGTGAGAATTTCAGCTTTCCATGTCGAATCTGAGGCTGGTGCCGTGTTCGTCTACTGCTTCCTGACCTACGAAGACCCGGCCCAGAGAGTCGTGACGAATCTTCTGTGCCTCGGGGGCTTCAGTGGCGTAAAGCCTCAACCCCGAACCCTTATGACTCCTATTTCTTAACTCTTTCGATCCCTTTCGTTATTTCAAACTTGTACATCTACAGCCGTAGGCCAGGAAGCTTGGATTGATGGTTTGAAGTTTGTTCAGTGTTTTCACCCGCAGGTGAAGGCATGCAGTGTTGCAGGGGTCGCAGCAGGGTCGTCGTCGCCGTCGTCGTCGTGGTGGCAGCAGCAGCCGCAACAGCCGCAACAGCAGCAACAGCAGCAACAGCAGGAGTAGTAGTAGTAGTAGCAGTAGTGGTAGTGGTAGCAGTAGCGGTAGCGGTAGCGGTAGCAGTAGCAGTAGCAGTATCAGCTGCAGTAGCAGTAATTAGCAGTAGCAGTAGTCGTAGCAGTAGTAGTAGTCGTCGTAGTAGTAGTAGTAGGAGTAGGTAGGAGGAGGCTGAGGCGTAGGACTGGGCATTGATGTAGGCGTAGGCATAGGCATAGCGCGGAAGCAGAACAGGTGTACGAGTCGTAGAAGTAGTAGCAGCAGCATCAACATCAGCAGCAAGACTGGGCGGTGCGATATCAGCGTGGAATCTTTCAAGTGATTGCTGGGTTCGATTGTGTACAGTCGTTATCTGTATAGTATAGCAAAAGCGATACTATTAACTCATTTGTTTGTCCTCTGTTAGAGTACATTGGTTGTCGATGTAGTCGTAGTTTGAGTCAGAACCATGCAGACATGTGTGAAGGGAAGCAACATCACTCATGTCGTATCCGTCTTCTACGTCATCACCAGCAACTGCATTACAGGAGTAGTTTGGCAGTTTAGATGGTTCAAGACTTGTCATAAATTGTCATGGCATCCCCTTACCTTCCCTACATATCTATGCCCTAAGATACCCCAGAACCCTATTCCTACACCCTAAACCCTAAACCGACGTACCAGGTTTGGCCTCGTGCCCTGGACCGTGAGCTGCGCTTGCTACCTGCTGGCGATGATCTTCGTCGACCTGAAGAGGTGGGATCCCAAGGACCTCTAATGTAGGGGCCTGAATAACTACAGTAGGGTTCCCTTTAAAGGGCTCTGTATAAGGGCTACTATAACGGCTATTATGAGGGTACTATAATACAAGGCAGGGGCCTTAATAAATAGAATAGAGTTTTGGGGCTATACTATATTTATGGTAATGAACCCCCAAAACCCTATTCTAATTATTAAGGCCTCTACATTAGCCTCCACCCTGTCTTCATTCCATGGTATTCCGATGTTGCAGTCTCCCACGAAGAGCTGGCTATTGTCAGCAGTCAAAGCGGAAGGTCATCTGCGTTTCTCCGACATCTTGGGCTTCTGCATGTGCGCAGAACACTGAATGGTGAACGGAAGAACAGGGAAGCCTATGGTGGAGGGCTAGAGGGCTTCTCTTAAAAACTGCATTTCGATCACACATTTATATGATACTTCTAGCTCTGGCGAATGTACATAGCTAGGTTTATATCTGCATATGTAGATGTAGATGTTTACATACATTACATTGCATTGCGCTACATGACATTACCTGAAATACATGCATGCCTACACACACACACACACCTACATACATGCATGCATACATACATACATACATATACACATACACGCATGTGTATTGAAACTGTGCTTGCTTGTGTTTTTGTGTTCATATGTGTTAAGTTAGTACATTCACATGTTTCAGGTATACGTATATTTGTTACTTCATGCTTATCTAAATGTTTGATACACCCCTTCAAGGCAATTCCGGGAGCCTCTGCCGCAGACTGAGACGGAGGCGAGATATGGGAAAGCTGCCGTGTCAAAGTCCGTATGTGCAGAAGAACGCACGGCTATTTAGTGGTTGGCAGGTCTTATACATGGATCGTTATACTTTATAAGGCATTAAGGGGAGTTCCAAAACTCCGTCAGGGATCCTTGTGCTCTCTAGCTTCTCTGCTGTCTGTTCGATTCACAACTTCCATGGTTGACTGCTTTCAGGGTGCATCAGTGAAGCATAGGAAAATGTTTTTGACTTCCGGCTTTAGATGTGTACCGGCTATTCCTGGCCACACTCTAAAGCCTACGCTCTGTAGAGTCTAAAGTCTAAAGAGTTTCGTGGTTCAGGGTTCAATTTCAGTTTCGTTACAAGTTCGGGTTCATCCATGCCATGCCCGCCACCTTGTCGCTTTCAAGCCGTATGGTTGTGAGGCGAACCAGCGCACAAACGACAACCTGAACTGGATCACAGGAGGCAGCGGGTTTCCGTTAGGGTCCTGGGTATTCTGTTTTGGGGGACCTTTTCAGCCGGACATGGCTCACCACACGAAGGGATGGCCCGGAATCGCGAGACTAATTGCAAGCCGGCGTTGGCTGTGCGCCACCATCTTTGGCTGTGGAGTAGTCGTGCGCCATGGTTCCTACCATAGCCATGAAACTCCGAATGCAGACTCAGATGGTTCTCCCCGCTATCTATGGCCCTTATAGCACCCCTTCCGATAACCTCTTATAGCAACCCCTTATAGTAAACCCCTATACAAGCCCTTTGTAATCCTTGTAAAACCCTTGCTTTCGCAGGACGGCCCTCGCGCATCACCGAATCAGCCGAGGAATTGCAGGCAGACAATTAAGGTGTTGGTGTGCGTTTGTGTCTACACAGACACATACACATATGTATATGTATATGTATATGTATGTATGTATGTATGTATTTAATTATGTTTATTTGTTTATTCGTTTGTATGTATGTACATAGGTAGGTCTTAATATGTCGTAATTGTCATGCACCGCTTCCAGTGGCGAAGCACCGAGAAAGTTATTTCACTTATAGCAGGTTGAATATTAGTGGAAGGTGTTACTGGTGTTGAGTTTCGATCTGCACGCCTTGCCAGTTAGATATGCGGGTTTCCCTCCTCCTGGCGGTCCTGCCGTCGTGCCTTTGCCGGCACTACGGACTTCGGAGCTTCTGAAAGGTATGGAGCGGAATCTGCTGCACGGCTTTCCGATACTTCTGTTTAAGTTCTTCGTTTGCGTGGATATGGTGTAGTCGTGGTCATGTCCGAAATACCCTGCCATCTACAGTGCAGAGTAATACAGACCCTATCAGCTGCATAGCCAGAATAAAGGCCCCTCAGTTTTAAGAGATCAGCGTTTGGATGTTTGTTGGAAGCACCACGACATTGGGACGTAGTAGAAATCCTCTACGTTTGCAGTGTCGGCGGTCGAAGAACATTTCTTTGGGGTTGGCGGCCTGCAGCAAAGGACATGCACTGCATACATGTAGCTGTCTTCGAGCATGGAATTGCCGTATGAGCAGCAGTTGCTTGTATGGGCGATGGGCTACTCTTATGATGAGTGTCCTCATTATGCCTACTGTTATCATTAACATCATTATCCTTATTTGATATATCACTACTGTTACGATATTCCGTCTTCAAGTTCAAACCGACCCTAAGTCGAACTTGGGACCGTGTGCAGAAACAGTCCTCCTTGTTTCCTCCGTTCTCTGCGATTGCCGCAAGGATCGCGAGTAGGAGGACGACTTATAGAAGCGGAACAGGATGGCGATTGCATTGAAGCTCAGGTTAGCCATCTCCCTGTTCTTCACTGCGACGTTCGCCACAGGCTTTACAGGCCTTCTGGATTGAATAGCGAACGTGGGATGTTGTAAAGCAGCTGGCGTGTGCCAGGTACGCATATTGTGCTTTGTTCTATACACCAAGTATACGTACATACAGTACATTATAGGTATGTATTTGCTCATGTATGTCTGTATAATTCGTGTTTGTCTATCTGTCTGTCCGTCCGCGCATAGGCACCTGTGTATATAATTATGTATGTATGTCCGCATGTATGTATGTGTGTATGTATGTATGTATGTATGTACGCACCTATTCCATGTTTCGGTGGCGTCTGGGGAGGGGCACCACATGTTGATACGGGCAAAAGGTCTGGGCTCGCATACCTTATCTTACCCAAACCTACTTGTTTTGTGTGGTCCTTTAAATTCCGTATAAGGTTTTGTAAGAAGAACCTACAACAAAGTAGGTTAGGGTAGTTTAAGTAAGGTATGGACATAAACAGATGCACATGCGGAATTGAGGGATTGGGTTGAAGGTTCCCCGAGACCGCATGTGAAACCAGCCAAAGCCGCCCAACCCCGCCGTTTCAACGCCGTAATGAGGCCAACATGATGCCCTTAGATGTCATTATAGCAATGCATGAACGCCGTAATTAGGCCAATGTGAGGGAGGTCCTTAGATACCATTATCATTAACAGCGCATGGTTGAGTTGTCAATCCATCCTCCGCTCCGAAGTCGCTGCTGCAGGCGTCGGTACGTTTTTCGACGTCCTGGCATTATGATGCTTGCCCTATGTTAAGATTGAAGCCAGCACGACACCAGTAGGCCACCATATCCAAAACTCAAGCTACCTGCGCATCACATTTAGTCCTAGAGCTTGGAACCTTGGCACGAATACCTTGCAGATAGAGGAGCTTCCTCTTTTGCGATGCAACACGTCCTGCACACGACATTGCATGCACACGAACACCGCCACTGAGTCTGAAGGAGGATCAGGAAGCGAACGTTTATGAAGGGTTGAAGGCCTGGAATCGGGTAAGCTTCTTTGCCGTTGTCGCATAGAGCCGGGTATCCTGTTTGCAGATCAAGGCTGTGTTGCTTTGACTGTCATGTGGCTTGCAGGTGGATGCACCAAGCTTTGCTAAGTCCTTTGCCTTCAACTTTCTGCTTCGGCCCAAAAAAACGCAACATTCCCATCATGTGCAGTGCAAAACCCAAAGAGATCGCCCCCAAACTAGCGATACTGAGGCCATTTCAGAGTACATAATACTCCGTATAGATGTACCTATCATATATATATATATACATATATATATATAGAGAGAGAGAGAGTATGTGATAGTACATTATAGTCAAGTATAGTATATTATAAGGTAGAAGCTGAGGCCTCTTTGTGGACGTTTGGCGCTTGGTGCTCCATTCCAGCCTGCTCCTGGCACCGATGTGGACCTTGACGGGCCGCAGGAGCGGCTTTTTTGCTTTTTTTTTGGGGGGGGGGGGGGTTGGGGGGTTGGGGTTTTGGGGGTTTTAAGGGTTTGGGGGTGGGGGGTTTGGGGTTTTCGGTTTTGGGGGTTGGGGGTTTGGGGTTGTTCAGGGTTTTGGGTTTTGGGCCTTGGGGTTTCGGGTTTTGGGGCTCAAGGTNGGGGGGGGGGGGTTTGGCGGTTTAGGGTTTAGGGGTTTATAAGGTTTAGGGGTTGAGGGTTTAGGAGTTTAAGGTTTAGGGGTTCGGGGTTTAGGGTTAGTTCAGGGTTTAGGATCTTGGGCATTGGGCTTCAGGATTTAGGGGCCTAAGTGCTCGGTTGGGGTTCAAGAGTTGTTTGGGCTTCGGCTATGGGGTTTGGACTTTTAGAGTTCAGGCAAGTAGGGTTTCTGCTTTCGGGGTGGAAGATAATTTAATTTAAGGAACTGTAAGTCTTCAGGGAATTAGGGCTAAGGGTTTAGGGGTTCGCATCCATGTATCATCGCCGTGTCAACCGCCTCGGCACTGGCGATCTTTACGGTTTGCCTTGAGTGTCAGGAAGATTGCGAACGTGATCGCCGTGGCATCTGCATGCTTGTACGCCTTTATCAAGGTCATCAGCTTGATCAGTGTTAACTTCTTCATCATCCTGATCACCGTGAGCTTTGACGCGGTCCTCTCCAAGAGTTTCGACACAGCCATCCCTGTCAGCATCATTGCTGTCACCAGGGTCATCTTCTCCCTAAAGTTCCGTCATCGTTCGCACCATGATTCCTCTTCCTCGCCAAGGCCATCTTAACGTTCGTGTTCCTCCCCGTCATCATCCGAATCGCCGTCGTTATCGTATTTATAATCCTGGACCACCATCATCATCGTCGTCATTCGCAGCATCAACAAACACAGCAGCAACAGCCACAACGGCAACGGCAAGACTTCATCATTTTCGGCAGCACCAGCAACTGCAGCATCATCACCGTTGTCAACGTCATCTGCACCGTCATGGGTGAACTAAGTGGCTTTTGTTGCTCTAGCTGTTGCTGTTGCTGGTGTTGTGGATGCCGCTGCTGGGTGCTGCCTTCGCTTTGCCACTGTCGTTGTCGTCATCGTTGTCGTTGCCGTCGTTGTCGTTGTTTTTGTTGATGCTGTTGATGTTATGTGAGGCTGACTCAACTTTGGCAGCTGCTTGAACTGCGTTTGCACTGTGTTTGTTTGCAGACCATGTTCGTGTTAATATACGGGCCTTAATAATTAGAATTTGGGGCCCATTATACTATAATTATAATAAGGAACCCCCCAAAATAGTATTGGTGGTTATTTAGGGCCCCTAGTACCCTCTTATAGATCCCTTACAGACCCCTGTAAGGATCCGTTTAAAGGGAACCCTAAATAATCATTAAGACCCCTATGTTATTTCTATGTTATTTGCTCCTGCAGGTCCTCTGGCGGGGCGTACCCCCCTCGAGAGCAGGCTCCGCTGCATGTTTGGAACGCGACGCAGAGTTCTCCTGCAAGCATGTATTTATAAGGTTATCCGAGGTGACGATGGTATCCGACCCAAACAAGGAATAGAAAAACTAATAGTAGTCATATTAGTAATCGTAAGAATAGAACCAGATCAGTTTCCATTATCTCTGTCATCATCATTATTATCATCATCAGCTTCGTCTGCGTGTTCGTCTTCGGAACCCACGTCGGCATCCTTGAAGTCGGTTTAGGGTTTAGTGTTTGAGAAATCATAGCTTTCAAAATCGTCATCATCCTTCAACCTGAAGCGTCGAGATCGTCTACAATTGCAGTCACCAGCACCGGAAACATTATGAACAGCAGCCCTAAGAAACAACATCAACAAGTATTAGCTACGGGCACCAACCTGTGCATGGTTCGCAGAGTCACAATGACGAGAATGATGATGGCCACCATCATCACCGGTGTCAGGATCATCTGCGTCATCAGAATCGTCCTCGTGATTGCCATCGTCGGCACCACCCTTGTGCCTTCCACACCTTCATCAATGCTGACATCCGGCGTCATGTAGTCTTCATTGTAAGATTCTACGGCGATTGGGTTGTGTGCGGGCATCGAAAAGGACAAGACTACGACTTACGGAAATCGTCAGTTCGTCCGTCTGTCCGTCCGTCCTGCGATATCGAAACAAGTCGGCAGGAGATGAAAAGGCGAAAGCTCATGTCTTTAGTTGTCTGTGTGAGTTTTTCAAAGTCGGCGGGAGAACAGAAATCTGAGCCGTCAGCATGCCCAGCAAGTCCTCATGATCCTTCGCGATTCTTGGTGTGACACGTGCAAGCAGAAGTCTCCGTACCCTAATCAGCATCCAAGAGACTCCCACTAGACACATCTGTTAACATGCGCAGCTCCAAACGCTAAATGATGAGTTCCATTCAGGATCGACAGCACACCTAGCACGAATCCTGAAAAGCGACCTATGTTGCCGGAGCTTGCAGACCTAACGCGCAAACATCGCCAAACCGCAGCCATTTAGGCCCAGAGACAAGCTCCAAAGAACTCACTCTCTGCCCTTCATTTCTTGCCATGTCGAACGGCGCCAACAGCGCAAAGCCCGCAGCTATCGGGCAGCGATTGGCTTTGGTATGGAAGGTTTATGGTTAACAAGTGATTTGCTCTACGTGTGTCCGCTACCCTCTGACACTCGAGCCGTAAGATACGGACATGAGCTGGTGGATTGATCGGTGAATTAGGTTTGGAGTGCTCTGTTTATGGATTTCTTACGGTTGTCGTCAAGTCAGCATCGCTGGGTCCTTGATAGCAGGACCCACTTTTCATGTGCCAGCACTCTTAACCTCCAGCCCGAAACCCCGAAGACCCCGAATTTCAATACCTACGGAAGGCTGCTCACCCGAAGATCCCATCCCTGGCCCAAAGAACACTCAACCATAGATGCTCATATAGGGGCCTTAATAAGTACCTATACTATTTTGGGCGGTCCTTACTATAAATATAGTATAATGGGCACCAAAACCCTCTTCTAATTATGAAGGCCCCTAGGTTGCATCCTCGCTCCAAGAAGGTCGACATGATGGCCGGCATGGAGAGACAAGAGCGCATCCTCGTCATTGACTTCGGTTCACAGGCCTTTGACATCGGGCCTGGGGCATGGGATGTTCAAGAGCCGAGGGTGTTTTCTGGGTTTCGATTTAGGGCTTAATGTAGGAAGGCCCAACCAGTGTCGACGCAAGAAATAGCTGATTGTAGGCTCGTGATGCATCGCTCTTCGGTTGGGTCGTTTCTAGGGCTTCGGGCTAGCATTCAGAATCAGATGAAGATGTGCCCTCCAGCTTTGCTTCGTCGTAACACCATGCACGGTGTCACGACCCACGGAGATGAAGCTCTGTCTGCTTTGCCAAGAAAGGAGCCGGAAACCAACGGCAATCTCCCCGATTCCGCTCACATAGCCTTGACATAAAACAAAATATAGCAAGAGCCAAGCAGCTAAAATCCTGCCGACCCCCGACCCCAAGCCCCAAACACATCGCTCGAGATCCTGACAAGCAGGTCTCTCACTTGATCTGCCGCCGCGTGCGCGAAGCGGGGGTGTACTGCGAGCTCCGATCTTGCCTCCTGAAGCTCGAGGACTTGATGGGAGCGGACATGGCAATAATTCACAGCACAGTAATAGCAAGGTTATCAACAAGAAATATGATAAGAAAACCGAAGTTAATGACAACAGCAATGATGATGATAGTAGGTAGAATATCAACGCCAATAAGAAAACTAGGACCACAACATCAGTAAACCACATTGATGATGATGATGGTGTCGACGACGATGATGTCTAACTGACTAGCTAGCTGGCTACCCAGCCAGCCAAGTAACTATCCAACTAAACAACTAAGCAGATAGCCGACTATCCTAGTCGATTAACCAACGAACCAACTAGCCAACTACCTAGCCAACTAGCCAACTAACTAACCAAGCAGACCAACCAACCCACCCACCCACCAACCAACCAACTGACTGATTCACTAACTAGCTAACTAACTAACGAAGGAAGGAAGGAACGAACTGACTAACTAACTTACTCACTTTCTAACTTACTAACTAGCCAAGTAACTATCTACCTAACTAGCTAACTAGCGTACGAATGAACTAACGAGCTTTGACTGACTATAACCGGCTAACTAGCACTTTCCCGTCGACGCTGACAACAGTACCACGGCTGCTTTGATGTACCATTATGCTAGAGCCCTGACGCTTTCCTGATATTGTGTGTACATAGGTGCAGATGCATATACATACATCTGCCAGATTACCCGCCTTCCTGCTTTGAGTGCTGTTTTGGCGCCGGCCAGGATGTGAAGAACTTCAACCCCAATGGAGTCATTCTTAGCGGCGGTCCCCACTCCGTCTATGATAAGGATGCACCGCACCTGTGCAAGGACGGCAGTGGGGTAGGAATAAGCACCCAGGCTTTGAGAACTGTGTTTCGGGCTGCAGGTCGTCCCCATTCCTCGTCTGTGTTGTTTTTTCGTGTTCTTGTTCCTTTTCGGGGGGCTTCAGGTAGATCACAGATCCAGCTTTTGGAAACCGCCTCGCTGCGCATAACCACTGTATTCTGAGATCCTGGGGTTCTTGCAAACCTGTGCCAAATACCATCAGTGCATACGTGAGTTTCGCGACTATCATTGCTATCCCTATGATTAAATTATATTATAGCAATTATAGTTGTAATAATAACAAGATTTAGACTCGTGCAAAGCAGAAATACATAGTAACAGTACAGGAAAATCAGAATGATAGTGCAGCCTCTAGGCAGGAAAGGCGCCGCCACCCGCATCATTAGATGGATTTACGTTGACATGTTAGGCTAGCAAAACGACAAGACCAGCCAGAAAAAAAACGTAGATCACAATCCACTGCCTGGTAGATGAGGCTAGATGCAGCTTTGGTTGCATTTCGTCACTACTATAGTCATACTATAGTCTGCTGTTGAATATGTGCTCCCCTTGACGATACTCGTTGACACATGCACTCGAAGTTCTTGAAGCCTTCATACATGTAGCTACAAAACGAAGCAAGAATATTATATTAATGTCTACATTGATATTTACATAGTAACAAGTTGTTAATAGTATTACTATAATTCGATTCTCGTTGCTACTGGTAGGACATTTGGGGGTACATCGACGAGAAGAAGCTGCCTGTCTTCGGCATCTGCTACGGCTTGCAGGAGTGGAGAAATTTAGGGCTTGTAGGGTTTATAAGTATATGGCCTATAGGGCTTACGATTATATAGGGTTTAGGGTTTCTAATTCTGGGCTTATAGGCTTATAGGGTTCATAGGGGTCAGGGTTTATAACTTTCGGGTTTCTAGGGTTTACAGGGCTTATAAGGTTCGTCTTGATACGGGGTTTGGGTTTGGGGATTAGGGTTTATAGGGTTCATATAGGGTTCATATAGGGTGCATAGGGCTTACAGGGTTTGTAGGGGTTATTGGGTTTACAGAGTTGAGCTTGAGGGCATGGGGCTTGGGGTTTGGGGAGTTCTGGTTAGCCGCTGCTTTTCCGTCTGTGCAGCGCCTCATCAAGGCTACACTGACCAGAATCGCGAGGCTGTGTACAACACGCAGCCGTATAGACGTTTGACAACACAGTCTGAGAACCCGACTTCCCACAAGAAAGCGCCATGCCCCCCCTAGTTAGCTAAAACAGTAAAACTCGACGCCTGGATCACTTGTGGTTCGATCATTGGGATGGTGGAGCGATATCTAACGCAGTATTTCGGGCCGTTTTGGCTCTTGCATGGGTGGTTTTGGAATCAAACCGTCTCACTGAGCCTTACCTCCAAGCGACAAGAAGCCTGAAAACAGTCGCCTCGATCAAAACAGGAGATGTGCCACTCCCTCGGCGGCAAAGTCGAAGCCGGCGTGAAGCGCGAGTTTGGACATGCCGACCTGCTCATTCGTACCTCGACAATATTGCAGGGTCTCGCATTAACAGTCACTCGTAGTAAACGCAATGACGATGATAACCCTGATAGGAGGGCATGTAAGGACAGCGGGTCCCAGACTGAGAGGAAGCGCTTGTATGTTTTTGTGTTTTCCTGTAGGTGAGTTGAGGTATTGTCGTGCACCTAGTCCACGGCTAATTACATGAGCGATGATTCATCATGTGCCAACTGCCATCATCAGCATCATGGTCATTTCATCATCACCAATATTATCATCATCATCGTCGTCATCATGATCATCATCATCATCACCATCATCATCACCATCATCATCACCATCACCATCACCATCACCATAGTAATCATCACCATCACCTTCGTAATCATCACCATCTTCATCTACATGGTTCAGGTGCATACAGTATCACGATCAGGATGCCTACTGCTATGACTACCACCTGTATTGTATCCTTTGTCGGTTGGACTCTCGTTTTGCTGTTGTCGCTTTACATCTTGCTCAGATATGAATTATGAGTACGGCTGGCATTATTCGTGTGGTGTCGCTGCTGAGGTTCTTATATCATAAGGACCCTTAGGGGGGTAGGGGGGGCGGNCGTGTGGTGTCGCTGCTGAGGTTCTTATATCATAAGGACCCTTAGGGGGGTAGGGGGGGCGGGGGGGGTGGGGGCCTTACTACCTATAATAAGGACTTAACAAGGCCTATTTAAGGAAGTATAGTCCCCTACCCCCCTCCCGTCCCTATGATTATAAGTGGGGCCTCCTGGGGACACTTTCGGGATCTTTCCGTGTTTTTTTCAGCCTGTCATGCCACCATGAGCCTTGTTTGTGCCACTGGGCTTGAGATGGTTTGCAGCCTGTTCCGGTCGACTTCTTGGTATCTTCCTTGATATAGGGTGTACAAGCATCACCGTAGAACTGAAGAAAAGACCCTCATGAGGCAAGATAGCGGTGCTGCAAACGTATCCCATGTCTGAATGCAAAGGTGAAGACGTGGCAGTGCAAAGCCAAAACGGTGCCAAGAAGAGCAAAGGCTCTCCTTCCCCGGCTTCTATTTTCTGCTTCGCTACTGCAGGGTCTGAGTGCACCTATGTACTGCTAATCGTTCATTCCTGTCTGTCAAGTTTGAGGTTAGTGAGTTTAAGATTTGCCAGATTTGTCTAATGTAGTTCAGGACTGATCGCAAGGATGTGGTTATAGCAGCTCCGCTCGAGAGGCCGCAGCCCCATCTTCGAGGGCATCGACGGGCACAAGGTTCCGGTATGGATGAGCCACGGGGACAAGGTCACCCAGCGCTTTGGCAGCACGAAGATGGGCAGTTCTGCAGATTTGCAGATACCTGGGTGGAACTGGGACAGCACTGAGTGGCTAAAAGCTCTTTGAGTAGAATAAGTGCGAAGCATGGGAATACAGCAACCTTACCACAGCCTGAGAATAAATGTCTGTGTCTTCTCATCGCAAGTGGTGTAGCTATGGCTACGGGGTTCATGTGCTTGGGCTTGGAACGGATTGCCAGCTCACCAAGGATTCCTCCGGGTTTCGTATCGATCGCGTACACTTCCAATACAGAGTATGCGGCGATCGAAGATCAGGCAGGAGGGATGCTGTGGTAGAGTTTAGTCTCCAGATGTGGGAGTGCCTCAGCTGTCTGCCGAAATGAAAGCTGCAGAACCTCCTGCAGTCTCGCCTGGCAATTGCCCGATTCGACCTGGACCTAATTACAGTAAATCCCAAGTTGCAACCGAACCGGCTCCAGGGTACCGTTTGCCGCAATTAGGGATAATTAGGGCCAAGCTTATACATCAAGGTCCGGGCAGGCAGAGATTGGTCATCGTTGAGCAAAATGCAGTTTGTGGAAAACGACAACACATCCACCAGCTTAAGCGTAGAGAAGCCCAAGCAAGTAATTTCAACGCCAAATCACATGACTCGATGCTAGATCACTGCAGAACCCTCGTAGTTTTGAAAATGGTCTGTTTCAAAGCAAGGAGACCCTGCTGAGTACTAGCGGTATGCAGAGCAGGAAGACCCTTCACTAAATTCAAAGAGCTGCAACCACCCCCGTACCTAAACCCCAGAAGCACCCACGCGAAGCTTGGAATCCACGTTTTACTTCCAGTCATCTAGTTACAACTTGAAGGTCCATGCTTAAGAGCCTAGGAAACACGCGAATTCAGAATCTACATGTGGGTTTCAAGGCAGGGAAGCTTGATCCAGACCCCAGAGATGTAAGATACCGTAATATGCCCATAAACCCGGACTCAGAGGAGTACGTACAGGATCCCTGACCTCCACAGCTGCAGGTGCGACACTTCTACGGTGTGCAGTATCACCCAGAGGTGGGTCGTGTTGAAGTTGAAGGGACTTCGGAACAAAAAACACAAAACTTAATGGGCTCAGGGGATCGTAGGTTTCAGGGTTTTTAGTGTCGAGGGTTTCAGGGTTTGCGGGGTTTTAGGTTTAGAGTTCAGGGATCAGTGGGTCCGCAATCATTTACAGTGGAGCACAGCCTTATAAACTAAGGAAGCATCAGACAGGATTTGGAACTGTAGCTAGAGTTCAGGAAAGATTGTGGTGTTACCATGCATGCCGATGCAGATCACTGCGAGCGAAGTGAATGTACAGGTCACGCACACGCCGAATGGCGCGACAATGATCAAGAACTTCGTGCTGAAGGTGGTTGGCTGCAGCTGGGCTCACCTTATGACTGCACACGCGGACAGCTTAGTGCACCGAACGTGTGGATGGCCACAGATTCTCCAGGTTTTGCTGTGACATGAATTTTGCAAACTCGTGCGCGCGAGCAGGTTTTGAGAAGCTGGTAAGTCTGTGTAATCAGTGTGTCCTGTAATACTTGCTACAACGCAAAGCTTGAGTTCCAAATGCGGGGGGACGGTTACCGTTTATGCTGTTTCCGTTTCGGACCTCTTCACCAGATTCACTGCACTGCTGTGGTTTGAGCCGTTTTCATTGTTCTATCTGGCAAGACAGTTACCAGTCATTGCCATTGTTGCCCCTCGTATAATCCACTTTCATGCAGATGTGCCCGGCTCAGTCCCAGCACAGGCCTAGCGGCATAAGGCCTCCCGCTTCGGACGTGAAACTCAGCAGCTGGACTCGTAAGCCATTTAGGAGCGACCTCGCCCAGGCAAGGGTGAGTGGAACATGCACGACTTCTGCCAGAAGCAGATTGCTCCATCACTGCACTTCAGCCCTAAAGCCCAACCCCTTGAGCTTGTCCCATAAGCCGAAGCTCTTCCCAAATTTCCCAAACCTGACCAAGCCTATTCGACTCGAACAGAGAGTGATGGCGAGACTGTGGCTATTTGAGAGACGATGGCTAGTTGGATCGTGATAAAACTACTGAGACGGAGGTTTTAGCCGCAGGGTGGCAGGTTAGGGCAGGTTGAGGGTTTAGGGTTCAGGGTTTAGGGTTTAGGGTTCAGGGTTCAGGGTTTAGGGTTTAGGGTTCAGGGTTTAGGGTTGAGGAGTCTCAGGAGTTTGGAGGTTGAAGTTTAGGTGATTGGGATGTACGCCTCATGCCCGACTTCATACTGTAATCTCGTTTAAATATCCCGCACACTGGCACGAGCTTCACTGCTAGGATTGTAGCTGCGCACGTATTACTCGAAAAGCGGTATGTTTAGATATCAGGACATCATTATGAACAAACTCCACGGCAAGTATGTCGTGGGCGCTGTCAGTGGCGGCGTGGACTCCAGCGTGGCAGCCGCATTGGTCCACAAAGCGCCGCTTGCCGGAGGGTAGGGTCGAAGGTTTCGGCTTGTTTGATTGGGGTTTAGGTCTCAAGAGCGTATAACTGAAGGGATTGAATATCGATATGGCGGCTAGTAGACTTTTTGGGGCTTCGAGTATGTGTGTGGAGGTTTCTTACATAGTCTCAGGTGTCAGTGTTTGAAGATAGAACGACGAAACAACGGAGGTCCATCTTTGATGGCAGGGTCTCTGTCCCTCGCTCTCTCTCGCTCTCTCTCTCACTCTCTCTCTCTCTCTCGATCTATCTATCGGTCTATCTAAGTCTATCTATCCGCGCCAGAGACGCTTACCCTCGCCGACTTTTTTCTGCACAAAGCTGAAGCAAATAGCAAGCCCTTAGGTCTTAGCCTTAGACCCGAAACGCACGAACAAGGCCGCGGAAACAAACAAACATGACACACATAACTCTGAGGCCCAAACCCAAATCCTCAACCAAAAGCCTAAGCCCGAGACAGCACTCGAACCCTCGAGCTCGAGGATTGGAGATCGCTTCCGACCTTTCATGGTGGACACCGGGCTTCTGCGAAAAGATGAGGCTTGCACGACAGTTTTTCTTGGGAGGAAGGTAATTCGGCTGGTGACCGCTGGGTCCTCAAGAAAAAATATAACTGAATCTAACTATAGTCTCCGAGTTAGTTTTTTGGGTTACGGCTACTTTTGAGATCCTGAATGTAAAACTGGTTAAATCAAGAAGGGAGACTACAATGGAGACTATGGGTATGATATGACCTTCAACCGGTAGGTATATTTCCCCAGCGATCTTCGGTGTATGTAGCGTTTGCGCAAAGGGTGCACGCCACTCCGCATTGGCTTTGCTTGCCTGAAGCCTTCCACTGGCCAGTCCACCATCGTCAAAGAGCGCCTGGAGAGCCACATCCCTGGGATGAAGCTCAAGGCCTGCTTGTACGTAATTATGTCGATATATCTATCGTATTTTGTTTGTTTGTGTTATCTCTCTCTCTCTCTTTTTCTCTCTCCCTCCCTCCCTATATATATATAATATAAAAATGTATGGTGTGGAAATAAATATATATATATATATATACATATATATATATGATATATATATATATATATATATATATATATGTGTATCTGTATATGTATATGTATATGTATATGTATATGTATATGTATATGTATATGTATATATACATACACTCACACACACAAAGTTACATACATGACACATCTGTGAATGCACTTGGTGTGTTCATGTGCCTATACGGATCTTGCTACACTAAGCCCTGCATTTGCAGTTGGCTCTTAATTCGAGTTCAGAGTTCAGAGATTAAGATATGGTGGGGTGTTTATCGCTCAGGAAATGCTGAATCAAGGGTTTCTGTAACTAGTGTGTTTGGTGCCATCACCGACAAGTTGCGGCTTGAGCTCCACGACAGCCGCTTGGCTAGAAGCTACGTTCAAAGCTGCTAAAACTGCCCGTCGTCATTGTTTCTACTGTCGCCCTTGCATCCGTGCTACATCCTTTGTCTCTCAGATGTAGTGCGTTTTTTTATTTTCAGCAAACTCCCCCCCCCCCAAAAAAAAAGTCTGTGCCGAACTACGTCTGTCCTGTCGTCCTGTCGAGTCGTGACAGGTGCTGGATGCCACCGCTGATTTCTACAAGGAGTAGATCTGGATTCAAAGGGCCCTGACACTGAGTTTGAGGAATGTCCGAGGTTTCGGGGCTTGGAGGTTTGTATAGGGTTTTGTTTCTGTTGGAAGGTTCTGTTGTTTGTTCAGATGTCAGGTCCTTTGGCATTGAGGTGACGGGGTTGTTTGTCTTTCGCCTCAGTAGATCCAAAGCGATTTCATACGTCTGTAGGGTGCTGCCAGAGTTCTCGTTCCTTCGCACTCGTGATCTAGATTCCTGCGCTTCGGGATTTAGGGCATTCAGGTTTCGGGGTTCAGGAGGTTGTGGGGGTGACTGGGGGCCTGCAGTGATTGCCGCTGGAACCACATCAGAACTCGCCTTGTGAAGCTCCGGTTATGTGAGAGCACAATGTTCAGTGTCATTGGCAGGGAGTGCCCGTACTAACAAGGACAAAGCAAGCGATAATACAATCAAGGTGCGCCGGCAGACAAGGAATGCAGTTTCGCAAGCAGAGTCACACATTACAGTAGGCGGCCTAGTGGTCCTGAATCCTACCCCCTAAATTCCAAATCCTAAGCCGTAAACTCATCAACTCTAAATCCCTAAACCCTAAATCCCTAAACCCTAAAAGCCATAAAGCCAGAAGCCCTAAATCCCAAACGCGTACGCCCGAAGTCCCCATTAAAGCTTCCTTCAGGAGCTGGCGGGAGTCACTGAGCCTGAGAAGAAGAGGCAGCTTCGATCGTTTAACAGGTTCCGTTTAGGAGGTTCTTTTAGGGTTTAGGGTTTAATTAGGGTTTAGAGTTTTAGGGCTCCTTTGAGGATTCTGTTCTTTTCAGGGTTCCTATAAAAGGGAACCCTTACGGGTTCCTTTAGGGGCTCCTATAAGGGTTCTTATTGGTTTCCTCAAGGGTTACTGTTAAGGGTTTCCTTAGCGGGTTCACTTAAAGCATCTACAAGGGCTCTGGGGCGACAGGATAGGCCCAAACGAAATCTACCACAACCTTGGCTTAAAGTTGAAGGCCTGACTCCAAAGCCTTAATAATCAATATAACGGTACATGAATGGCAGCAACCGCAGCAATACTAACGGTAATCATGATCAATCATAAGAATAGGGCCTTGGGGGTATACAGAGCATAGCCATGTGGGGCCTGCACGGGGATAGTTTTCTTACTTGTTTGTTCAGACCTCTAAATCACCCTCGATAGCGAAGAGGAAGATCATTGGCCGCCTCTTCGTGGAGGCTTTTGAGAAGGCTGTGTCTGAGATGGGCAGCCCGGATTGAGAGTGTGAGGGTTTAGGGTTCAAAGGGTTTGCGGGCTTCAGGCAGGAATCTAAGTCGGCTTTCAATCGCTGTTGAAGAAAACTGAGAAGGCGAGGCTGAGCCCAGGAGGCGAAAGTGAGCATTTGCGGTGCGGCGAATGGGATTTGCAAGGTTTCCTTCAACAGGGGTCTTTTTGCGTCGTCTTGCATAAGGATTTTCTTATTTAGAACTTGTTTTAGGGTCGTGTTTCCTGCATAAACAGCTTAAGGACCGAGAAGCACAATTCGAGCCGCAGATCTGACCAAGGTCTCCCCCATGAGAATTGCCTTCTCTTGCAGGGCACGCTGCACCTTGCCTGCCACTGCTGGGTTGAGGGTTCAGGGTGTAGAGTAGAGAGTTCAGAGTCTGTGCGTGCTGGAAGTGGGACTCGCAGTTTAGGGCTGGGGGGGTACGAGCAGCAAGATGAAGCCTCCGCCGAACTAAAGCCTTCGAACTGTGAAGATACACTACACCACCCAATTCCAAGACCGCTTAATCACGAAAGCTATGTTGAAACCTTAAGTCCTGTAAACCCCAACTCCGAAGCCGTTAACCCTTGGAGGACCTTGCCTATAAATAACCTTATGAGATCCTAAATTAAACCAAAGGAAGCAACTACAACAGAGAGACTTGGGCTTTGCAGGAGCCCACGAAGTTCGGAGCCCTCGTGGCCAAGGTACCCCGACGTCATCGAGTCCACCTCCTACAAGGGCCCCTCCAGCGCAGCTTGGTGCTTTGAGTTTCGGGCAGTTTTGGGCTGCAGGGTTGAATCAGAGCTTTTAGGGTTTAGTTGTTCATTAGAGTACGGCACTTATGTTTCCGAGCTTCCAATGTGTAGATGGTGTTTAAGGGCTTCGTCTGAAGAGTTTCGGGCGCAAGTTTTGGCGACCTTGTTTGGCTGTGAGGTTGCCCTTTCCATGCCAACTTTGAGCTGAAGGGTCATTGTGTCATTGGGCATCAGCACAGGGCCAGCAGGACTGGCATTGGTTCGCAGAGCTGAGACCAAGTTGCTCGTAACAACTATCTCAGCTTTGCGGTGAGCTGTCGTGTCGACTCTTGTAGATGTCAAATGTTCGGATGCTGTTGTGCGCTTGGTGAGCTTGCTCCCGGCTCCTAAGATCATCAAGACCCACCACAACGTGGGCGGCCTGCCCGACCGAATGAAGATGGAGGTGATCGAGCGACTTGGTCGCAATATAGTCGGGCATGTTTGCTTGATGCCTTCAATGAGTGCATTATAGGGGTCTGAACAACTAAATGTGCATTACTATTCCTAAGGGTGTAGAGCATGAGTCTACTCCAAAAATGGGGGGGTTGGGATAAGAACAGTTATTCGGGCCGATAAGCCGGAGACACCCGAAACTTGGGTTGAAGATGCTCTGTCTTCCAGCCCAGTCTGTTTCGAGGTACTGAGCATGATAATTGCAGCGCTACAACGTACACCCAGGCAGCTAATTCCCTAAACGCAAATCCCTTAACCCCATTTCTAAAGCATAATCACCGAGCCCTCCTAAATCCGAACTCCTATAACCTTCTAGTTGCTAAACCCTTCAATTCCTTCAACCCCCATTCCTAAATCCGAATCGCGTAATCCTCAATTCCGCAAGCCTTTTCGACGCGATCCCTAAACCGGAACTCGTATTCCCTGCCCTATACAGCCCATGGAACCGCCACTTACATGCCGAAAAAGCATTCCAAAGGTTCTAAGTATACACAACCATGTTTAAGCCTTGAATTCCTAAGGCTCCGACTCCTGGTGCTTATTGACATCGTCTATGCTTGGTGTTTAAGCCCATGGCAAGTACATGTATATGTATATATACCTATACATACATATATATATGTTTATGTGTAGGTTATATGTATATTGTAGATATTATGTAGATGCACGGAGTTTTCCTGTGAATGCTGACACCCGAGCGAGGCCGCTCCGACTCCTCTTCAAGGATGAGGTGCGTGCACCTCGGCGGCACGAGACGACGTTTAGGAGTCGGATCACGCCTCAGGCAGGAATACTATATACTATGTGTAGATGCCTGAGTTGTACAAGCCATTATCGGGCTCATAATGTGTCTTTTATATTCATATTTGATTATCCTCAAAAAACTCTAATTTAATTTTCAGGCTCAGTGTTTGTAGGGTCTTGGGGTTTTCTTGTTTATGCTTCCGAGTTCGGGGAGCCTGACTTCGGCTTGGGAGCAAGGTCCGTGGTTTAACTAAACCTACAAGGCTCTTGCACACCATAATCACCAGAATAGGTACTAATTAGTATTAAGCCCAATTGTATATGCTAGTATAGTATGCCATGCCGAAAAAACCGTGTTGAAATAATCGAGGAAGGGGCCCATACCGGTAAAACCCTAAGGGGCCCATATTAGACATCCTTTGGGTGAGACGTTCTTTGCCGGCCAAGTGCCTTCCGAGGCGTTGGGTCGGGAGCTTGGCCTTCCTGTCACCTCGGTGATGTCCGAGCCCTAGTGCTTAAAGGATCACAGGGCTTAGTAACTTAAAGGCTTAAAGGGCTCCTTAAGGGCTTCCTTAAAGGGTTCTATAAGAGATGTATAAGGGTTTAGGTTAAAGGATCATGGGACTTAGTACTTGGGGTTGTAAGTAAGGTAGCTACCCATGTAGTGACTTATAGCCCAAATTAATTACGGTACTTATAGTCCTACTTTCTAAGTCCCACGATCCTCCAAGTAGTTTCCGACAAGTCCGATAAGGTGTTGAAAACGGAGGTTCAGGTTTTTTGAGGGCCAGTTTGGCGGCTGGGTCCAGAATTTACTGAGCTCTCCAAGCTGCCCTCGTGTAGAATTTGTGTTTTTGTTTCGTTGAGGTGGCTTTCTGGAGCACTGCAAAGTATAGCCACACTCTTCATCAGGAAGCACAGCGAAAAGAATGCCAGACCTATCCAAGCGATGTTACAGCGACCTTACCAGTGAACTCGGCTAGCTCTCACGCGAACGGAGAGCATCATCGATCCGTGCGTGGGGGCGAACCCGTACCGCATTGCCCAGTAATCAGATCAACAGGCCTAAGAGGCACTACAACCGTGCTCTACAGCATCTTTGTAGATAAAACCATCGATCTCGATATCATGAAACTTCAAGCAGAGGCTTCTGCACGACAGTTCGGGATCCTGGGTGTTTTTCGGGTGCTCTGCGACCCAGGCGACATCCGTTCCCCGGCCCTGGCCTCGGTATCCGCATCATCGGCGAGATCAACAAGGCCCCAAACCACATCACGATCATCATCATCATCATCATCACGCGTTTGGGGTGCTGCTGGTGAGGATGTGGCTTTCAGGGCTTATGCTTGCTTACAACGTTGAAGGATGGCATTTTGCCTGTGTCTGACCCTTTGCTCTGGAGCACTTCGGGGCTCGCAGCTTGTGGCTCTGGCTCAAGCACCGTTTTCGTAACTTGTATTTGTAGGCGAAACGCCACTGAGGGGCACTTCTACATGCATGGCAAGTCTCTCCGTTGCCTGCGGCGCCGCATCGATGCGTTGAAGGGCCTTCAGTCCAGACTCCTCTGGCCGCCGATATCGCAATTTCGGGCCCATGGTGAGACCTATTCGCTTCCGTATTCGCCCGCTGACGAGAGGGTTCACGCGTCCGAAAGCCTGCTGTGTTACCTCGCCGGGTTCTTCGATGGAGATGGTTGTGTCTCACGCAATCATCGAGTATTCAATCTGCGTGTTGTGCAATCCTGCATGCATGCAGAGATTTTAGTTTTGTTTGCAGAGGTGTTTGGAGGCCAAATTTTTCGGCATTCCAATGGAAAAGGTGCATGTCGCCCGAGTTTAGTTTGGAAAGTCGCCAAGGGCGAGGATGTGCGGAAGGCAGCCGCGCAGCTTGCAGAGCGAAGCTTCGTCAAAAAGCAACAGCTTCTTTTAGCTGCCGAGCAGCCGAGTTCAACATGCACGCCAGAAGACCAGAAGCATGCCTTGGCAGCAGCAAAAAAGCAGGAAGACCATGCGGCACTCGGATGCTCCTGGCCCTTCATCGCAGGATTCTTTGATGCTGAGGGCTGCATTAGTTTGCACCCTACAAGGCGCCGATTGTGCATGAGTTTTTCACAGAACACAGACACTGTTCTGCGTTGGATTGCCGCGTTCTGGCAGCATGATATGGATTCGATGCCACAGTTGCATCATCGAGCAGATGGAGTCTTTGAGTTGCTCGTGAAACGTAAACATGATGTCCATGTGTTATTGAGGCGGTTGCTGGACAACGGTTTGTTGACCAAGCGCCGCAGAGCCTTACTTGCTTTGGGTTACGGCGACATTTCGTTCTTGGATATCAGGCACGGACTTTCGCTGCTTTCTGGGAACCAAGGCAGGTACCAGAAGTTGACAGCAGAAGGCACCAAGCGAGCTGAGAGGCTTGCTTCTTTGCAGAGGTCAGCCACATACCTTGGGTCCGCTGGAATGGTGGAGAAGTCAAGAGAACGGCTTGAAGAGCTTACAGCGTTGAGGAGTCAGCACGAGATTTCTAATGCTTCGGACATCTATCGGATTCTAAAGAGTGACATCCGGCAACTGCTTTCGCGAGGAGCTGTTCCTGACGATGCACGACTCAAAAAAAGTTTGTTTGTGTCTGTGTCTGTGCGTGCGTGTTTGTGTGTGGGTGAGATGTTGATCGTGACTGGGATATTCTCATCATAGCTCAGCTTATGTCGAAGTTGTGCAGGCATCATGACACAGACGACCACGCAACGCGCTGCCTGCCTGTTCTAGCTTTTTAAACCAAAACTTTCACCATCAGCCCCAACAGCCGAACCTGCATACACCGGACCCGTAAGCCGCCACTTTAAAATTCGATGATGTTGAAAGCGCAGGAGACGGCAGATCGACTGTCGCACGCCGATGCTTGGTTCTGGTCTGGGTTGGTTTGAGTCGTCAGAGCTTTTGGATTGCGGTTAGCAGTCAATAGCTGGAGCTGGAGAATTTGGCGATTTGATGGAGTGGGTTGGACATAAGTGTGCTTTGCCTCATCATAAGAAAAAACTATGGATCACCCGAAACCCTGTTCCAGTTATGAAGGCCATAATAACCCTAAGGGTCCAAGTACCTAATTATCCTTTACTCTCCAAAATAGTAACCCACGTAACTACTATCCTAAACCCGAGTACCTAATTATTGGGTCCTTGGACCCTTGGGGTAATAAAGTTCTGCAGCAAATTCCAAACTGCTCCTGAGGATGACATTTACATCGAGGAGCTCCGGAAGACGGGACACTATGACAAGATTGGCCAGGCCAGACTCGCAGCCCATGTTGTTAAAGTGATATGAATAAGGTTTAGGGTTTGGCGTTACTCGTAGCTGATGCTATAGGCTATATAAGTTACACATGCAGGGCCAACACAAAGCTTCAACAAGTGCGTGCAAGATAGAACTGGGACGCATTCAGGATTCCTGTTCCACTCCTGATGCAGCATACGCCAGACGGAGATTTGAACTCGTGGAGGTTGTCTTCAAAGTTGCGAGGGCTTGTGCTCACGTATCTGCGCGTTAAAGGCTCGAGATGCAAGCCTTCAGTGCCTGAGCCTCTTGCAAGTCCGACCAATCTTGGGCAGAACCGGCCTTCCGGATCTCGTACCATCATCCAGTGACAGGAGCTGTGATACATGTTGCATGAATGCTTCGGCTTGCGCTCAAAAGACACTCAGAGTGGCTCATACTGTAGGATGTTCCAACAAGTGTATCCAAGAATCATGCTTAGCTTGCTAGATCAATCCTGAAGGTCAGAGCAACGCACACAGGGCAGGCACGGAAACATCATGGGTTCTAATTGTTACCCATTTTGAGTGACGCTCGGCCTTTGCACCCTGCACACCGTGCCTTCGCCTGAGCCATGGGTGTGCAATGAGGTTCTCCCGAGCGCCACGGTTCAAGAGCAATCCCCAATTCGAGACACCAGGNTTTGAGTGACGCTCGGCCTTTGCACCCTGCACACCGTGCCTTCGCCTGAGCCATGGGTGTGCAATGAGGTTCTCCCGAGCGCCACGGTTCAAGAGCAATCCCCAATTCGAGACACCAGGGCCAGGAGCCTATGCGAAACCAAGATGTGCCCGTGGGCCATCTTGGACCATAGGTCGTCCCAGGCCTAGGCCCGAGAAACCAATGCCGACAGGTCGTCCAAAGCCCGAGAAACCAATGCCAATGGCAGTGCAGCCAACATCTTCTCCTCCAAGGCATGCCAGACAATCGAAATTTGTTGTTTTTCCATGTCTTTAAGAATTTGGCACGTCTCTCCTTCCCAACCCTACGCAAAAACACTCCGTGCGTCAAGTGTGCACAAAATACCTGAATTCCCTGACAAGGCTGCTGGGAAGAGTGAGCTGTGACGACCTTACCGTGAAGGATGTTCTGGGGAAAGGTGGGCTCGCCAGGGTCCTTCTGGTGCAGACGGACGTGTTGAAAGAAGGCAAGGGGCTCAATGTAGCTCTCAAATGTGTTTTCAGGCCAGTTCCGGAGGATGCTCAGAGCCTCCGTGCAGAGGCAGAAATAATGGAGCGCTGTAGCCGCGGTTTCGATAACATCCCCAAGGTGTTGGGATGGCTGGAGTCTGACACCGGCCTGACTGGATTCTNCGCGGTTTCGATAACATCCCCAAGGTGTTGGGATGGCTGGAGTCTGACACCGGCCTGACTGGATTCTTGCTCCAAGCTTGTGGTCCACCGCTACAAGTTGCAGCCGCCACCATGGATGTCGCAGAATTTACTCGGGCGCTGCGCGCCCTGTCTGGAGCCATACTGCACATCCATTCGATGGATTTGGCTCACTTAGACATAAAGCCTCCTAACCTGTTGAGCCCCCGCTTGTCTGACTTGGGGATGTGGCGGCTGGCTGCAACAGACTGGATGCTCGCCGGCTTCGATGCGGCATTGGTCTTCAAGAGGCCTGAGCCACGCATCAAACACCGTATGCCGGGCACCTTCTTTTACGCCAGCAACGAAGCAAAACGTTGCGATTACGTCGGGACGATGGAAAACGTTTATGGTTTCGGCATCTCTTTTCAAGAAGCCACCGGGAAAGGAACGAGACTCACTCCTGCCGAGAAGCACGATTTGCAAACGAGGTTGATGCCGCTAACTTACCCAGAGGCGACGCGTGTTAGTTTGGAAGAGTTCCGCAACACGCTGTAGGATGCTTGCGCCTGGCTTAATTGAGCTGTGGCAGACCAGTTGGTTTGCTAAAAACATTTCTTGTCAGAGCGCGCTTTTTCAGCTTGAGTTCCTTGCTTGCGATGTTAGCCATCTGCGTAGCCCCAGCTCGCTGCAAGGACCCCGTGCCTTTATCTCTGTCATCATTGTCATCATGCCACCGACATCCCTGCTCTTTAATTTTGTTAGGCCCTGTTAGGCTTTGTAGTGGAACACGCCTCAGCTGCTTGTTGCACATGCTGAAAGAGGGCATTGGCTTCGTTGTGTGCAGTCTGGCCGGCTCAACCAACTTGTAGCAGTCGCTGTGAAGCCTATGCAACAGGCCTTTGCCGTGCTCCTGCCGACAGTGCGATCGGTGGGCGTTATGGGCGACCACCGAACCTACGAGAACCTGGGCTTGGCCGTTGAAAGTCTAGGCTTTAGACTTGCATCGGAAGCTTTGGACGTATCAGGCTTAAGGCTTATGGTTAGGATTGTCGTGAGTACTACGAACTACGTTGCATCCCTCAGAGAAAAGCCATGTAGTCGAGCTGCAGGTTCTCGCTTTAGGGGCTTTGGGTAAGCGAATCACGCAAGTATTATGGCATATTATGGCTGCAATTTTGCAGGTATGTCAAGAACCCCCGGATGCGATGCAGGCTTTGTTTTATGCATTATTGCGGGACTTCCAGCTCCGCAGAGCGCAGGAATGTGTGCGTTCTCCGTGCCGTGACCACTACCGACTTTATGACGGCAGACTGGTACGACATGCCTCATGACTCTTGGCTGTCTTACCGTATGCAGGAAAGACGTTCCATGTTCGGATTTGCTGCATGAGGGTGGGGATCGACCGATTCCTGGGCGCATGGGAGGATTGGCTTCTTGTGTGAATTTCCTGGTCTCATGAAGCGAATTTTCAGTTTGATCATATCTGGCACTGTTGAGCGGGAGACGGACTGCTTCTCTGGAGAGACTATGGGCCAACCTCAGGTTTAAACCATTAGCCCAATCTCAAGACCCCGACACCCCGAGCCTCAAGCCTCTCAGCCCAAGACCTGAAGTTGTAGGATCTTTGCTTCCGAGAAGCCCAAGCTTGCCAGGATGTTCTCGCTCGCATCTCGAACCGGATCATCAACGAGGCTGGGAGGGTTTAGAGTTTAGGGTTGTGGGCTTCTTGGTTTTGGGGCTGATGACAAGTCGAGTTCCAGATGACCTATGTCGTAGTGGGCTGAAATCCAAATCCGCTGTCGAAGAAAATGTTCGATTTCAAGTGCTCGAGCTTCAAGTCGCTGCTTCGACCCCTAAGCCCGTTTTTCCAAGGGAACTCGGGTGTTTCCCCTTTTGGATCCAAGACATACACGGCTTGGGCATTCGTCGTGTGAATCCGTCGAAGCCAACTCGTCCTTTACTTATTGCATGGCGCGGAGGTGAAGGGCATCAACAGAGTTTGCTACGACGTCTCTTCCAAGCCTCCCGCGACCATTGAGTGGGAGTGAGCCATTTGCCTTTGCAGGTCTTTGAGTTTGCGATTTCGTTTTTCGGGTTCGGGATATTGGGTTTGGACTTTTGAAACGTAAGACTTGGTGACTCTGAGAGTGAATAGTTTCAAGTTCTTCGGCGACACAACATGCAAGCCGGTGCATGGCACATTCTATGTTCCGACTCTTCCAGCCCCAAAGACATCCTAAAACCTGAATCCTGCAATCCTTTGTGGAGCCCATGCCATGCATGCATCTGTAGAGCCGAAGACAACTCTCTTGCTTCCTGGTGCTGTGAAGCCAGCAGTTTTGTGATCCTTTTGTTTCTGCATTGCTCCTCCACGCAAACGCCGACTTGTTTGAGATCTCTTCAGCTGTTCTACGTAGCCATCTTTCGGCAAGTTTGCAGGATGAGCAATCTTTCGGTGCCGATTGCACATACCGAAAACTTTCCCAAGAAATATATGCAATGCGGCAGCAGTTTCAGAACCGTTGCATGGTTGTTATGCGCCCTGCAAAGTCCTTGAGGCATCTGGTACGCTTTACTTAAGCTCTAAACTTATAAGCCTATAAGCTCTGTATAAGCTCTGTACCCGAAGAAAAGAGATCACCACTCGGAGCCCCCGGGGACTTCCACCCAGATCCGTCGGACCTTGCATTGCGGCAGTCTAGACATTTTCTGCCCCCGCGCCAAAAGGAAGAACAAGAAGCCATGCGCTTTGATGGACTTGGCTCGGGGTTTAATTAAGAGATATCGAAAATGCACCTCTCCGCAGACCTCTGCATGGGCACTGAGGCAAGATGGAGTCTTGTAGAGTGCAGGTAGGACCGCTCCTGGCCCTCATGGGCGACCGAGACGAAATCAAAGTCTGTGGAACCGTGGGTGGATGAGGTTCAGTTTATTGCTGAATGTTTAGACAACAGATCCCTGGTAGATACACAGGCCTTGCCTAAGCAGTGGACAATTTAGGCCTTAGGCTCATCTAGTCATCAGCCGACAGGGCTGAGTTACACCTTAGAGTCTTAGAGCGTCGGGAGAATGCCAGCAAGGCTTCTTTGCATCATGGGCTCGTGAGGAAAGCCTGTTCCGTAAAACCGGAGGCGTTGACTTGGGTTTGAGATGTTGAGTTCAGCGTTTAGGAACTATCTGGCTCACGTCGCCAAACGGATGATGAGCCTGTGCGCGTTGACAACTGACTGAGGTCATCGAGTCGTCATCAATATACATAGGCCGCAAACATCCGAATCAACGACAAAACACAAGAAGCTGGAAACCTTACAGCCTGCACAAGAAGTCAGACCGTGAGAACACTAAACCCGATGAAATCCGCCTTGTCCTGAAACCCTTATAAACCCTCAACCCCCCAAACCCTTTCATAAGCCTCAAGATCCTTAAACCTTGGCCAGGCGAGCAGTGACACTCGGCCGCTTCCGGGAGCGGTGATGCTCACCTTTCTGCTTTGTCCCTTGCCCACTGTCATCAGCCCCAAGCTCTCGAAAAGACAGTTATCAAAGGCTGGATAAGCTCTGATAAGGGTCTTCTAATGAATAACACTACAAAAAACCTCTGCACTGACTAAGGGTGGCTTCGCATTATTTGTGTGAGAGGATTTATTTTCTTTCTTGCGTTCAGGGTTCGGTGTCAGACTTCCGTAGTTTACGAGCTGCAGAGGCTGAGACCTGATATCACAGCTGTTGACTTGGATAAACAAAGGCCGGCCGCAGCCTCGTCCCTGAACAGATTCTGCGCTGGACTTGATCCCTAAAGCCTAAACCTCATACTCACGGGGGATCAGCTTGTCGAATAGCTGGACGGCCAGAAAAGTGCTGGGGCCTGAATAAACAGCAACTGCATCTCGTTAAACGCACACCATACGTTGAACCGTATATTGTATACCCCCAAGTGCTGATCTTATCATTCAGCCCCTTACAGTTTGGAGACTTCCAGGCCCTGAAATGCTTCGGTTCTGTGCAGACCCTGCTTACAGCCCAAGCAGGGGGCATTTGCACGGTGTACACCCCTTTTTTTGCAACATGCGATGCCCGGTTTTGTGGTGTCAGTTCTCTAGGTAGGGCATTTCATATTATCCCTTATTGGGCTTAAGAGGATCATATTTACTAATATTTTTCAAAAGCTTTAAACGCCCCACCTAGTTCTGATTCGATGAACACAGGCCTCTGGGGGCAAAAGGGCGGAAAATCCGAGTCTTCCTAGTTGGCGCCGAATCTTGCTATAGAAGCCTTAATATCTAGAATAGGGTTCTGGGGCCCATTATACAATAAATATAATAAGGACCCCCCCAAAAAACTAGTATAGCTATCAGGCCTTGGCCTCGCCAGCCAGGATAAGAAATGGGAGTTTCCGAAAATAGGGGGTACCTTATTTGGGGGTCCTTATAATAAGGATCCTACTATTTAGGGTACTTTCGGAAACCCCCACATCTGCCCTAAACTTCTTAGCCAGGCCGCTGAATACCTTCGAAAGCCACCCCTCACTGCCAGCCGGAACCTATCTCGTAAGATGCAACGATGCGCGAGTTCGTGCATGATTAATATAGGGGCCTTAATTCTTGCCTATACTATTTTGGGGGTTCCTTATTATATTTATAGTATAATGGGCCACAGAACCCCATTCTAGTTATTATAAGGCTTCTATAGTAAGATGTGTTGGCCCGGCGTTCCTCAGGTCTAGTCTGGTACGTGGTGCTGATTCTCATGAAGCATCATGAAGTTGGCCTTGTGGGCTTGAACGACCCCATCAAGACGCCTGTCGTCTTTGTACTGTTCTCCATGCTTCAGAGCTTCGAGTTCTAGGTTGAGGATTTAGGCATTCGTTTGTGTTGGCCTGGTTGGCGGTTTCGGACTAAGTATGTCTCGTCTAGGCATGTCCTCGTAGGAGTCTACTGTCAGGATCCATGTGCTCGCCTGCCTGACGTCCTACGTCTTCTTCCCTACTTGCCTGGCCTTGTCTCTGCCTCGCGGCCCCATCATCGGGTTCTCTTAGGCTTGACAGGGTTAGGGAGGCTGTGGAGTGAGAGAGCGAGTGATAGAGAGTGAGAGATTGCAACAAGCCACGGGGGAGCTTCTGTACACATCTAGGACATTGAATCTTGCAGATGCTGGCATTGCCATGTCCGGGCTCAAAAACAGCTGAGACCCACGCCACTAGACTTTGCTCGGGTTGCTTTTAGTTTGTTGGCGCCGAAGCGGTACAGAAGACTCCATGTTGACATAGCCATACCTGCGGCATCCAGGGTTCAGATGAATGAAGGTTCTTTATTGTGGACTGCAATTTGATGTACTCCCCCCAAACCCTATTCCAAGCATTGTGGACCCTATCTTACAAGACGGGTGTGGGAGGTCAAGGTTGCCTGGGTTTATGGTTCAGGTTTTTGGGTGCTTAAAACTTGATTTTCTTGCTGATCCTAAACTCCCGACGCTCAAGAAACACTATACCAAAAAACACCAAACCAGAAAACTCCTGGACCTTGAATCCTAAATTCGCCTACCCGAGGATTCTCAAGCTCCATGCCCTGACTAGCCCCTAATGAACCTACAGCCCAAACCGCCAACCCCAGAAGGCCTAAACCGATAAACCCTAAACCTCTAAACCCTAAACCCTAAAACCCTAAACCCTAAACCGATAAAAGCATCCTGCAGGTACTACAACGAGACCTTCTTTCGAAAGCACTTGGAACTCCCGACCGAGGCTAGGCTCTCTCGGTCGTGCATCAGATGTTAGGAAGAATACTGTTGGGGCTGTAGGGGCCTTAATGTCTAGAATAGGGTGTTGTTTATAGGGTTGCTATAAGCGCTTGATACCGGCATCTTAATTATTTCTAGTCCCCGAACAGTGTAGTACACACATGAGGTTGACGCGTTCAAGGCAAGGCACCGGCCAACGGGAGGTTACCTGAGACGCGGCTCCTGCTGCTGTGGTTCTTGCGTAGTTTGCGCTCATGTCCCAGTGTTTACATTGGCCATGGATCTGCCGGACGTCGTTTCCCGGAATCCCAGATCCAGAGCAAATCCCAATAGAACCGGCGTCGAAACCTCCGAATCCCGCCGCTATTTGGGGCAAGCCAGTCCACGGGGGAGGATGAAGCAATCCTCATTCCTGCCAGTAGATTGGGGGGGGGAAACCTTGTGGTCGCACCTGCGAAACGTGCCTGTAGATGAGGGAAAGCATTTTGACCGTGGTGTTCTGGTATCCTTGGTGTCTCGGTGGTTTCCTGGTGGTCACCTTGTTGTCTCTGGTCTCCTTGCGGTTCGAGCTTGCTAGGATCTAAAAAGCCCTTCAAAGACTTCAGATCCATGGACGGACTTTGCAAAATTTGGCTTGTGTTATTCGGCCGTGTTTGCCATTGTTGCGCTCTTAAGGCTACGACGGCCATCTGGCTGCTGATGCAAGGCTGCAGTGGATGTAGTACGGGTTTGTTGCTTCCATTCTGGGTTTACTCCTTGCGTGGCTTGATTGTTTTTCGGGACCAACCAAGTCACGTCAGCTTTGGTCTGATTACAAGAGCCATTGCAAACAGGAGGAAAACCTAGGGCTGTTTAAGAAATTTGTGTTCTACAAGTTCTTCCCCCCGCAGTGCCCTTGTTTCCTTGTTTCTATCGTGGATCCTCATGACAAAAGTGAACGGGAGGGCACCGTTACTGTGACGGCCTACTCTCAACTTGTTGAACCAAGGATGGTTTGGATCAGCGCTGCCTTCATGCTCCTCGCCTGAGTCCCTTCTTGTTTAGGGTCTTCGGGCGTACAGCATACAGCCACCATCTTTGAACCTGTCCTTCCAAAACTACACACCGAATCAACGTATGCATCTGATCTGCATGCACGGCACGTCTCGCCTTTGGCAAGCACAGATAGTTGGCTTAGAGTAGGGTGTTGTGGCGGGTGTTGTGTACAGAACAGGCGTGGCCTTGTTCCATGAGCATGCGCAGAGTGTATTCGGGTATGATGTTTCAAGAAGCTTATAGATGTCAGCACATGTCAACCCTCAATAATTTAAACCTAAATTCACGGATCCACGGCTTTTCTGTCGCGAGTAGACATGGGGGACGCACTTTGCAAACGCATGGCAGCAACAAGCCAGGCTAGAAGGACTAGCGTATCATGGCTCCGTGGAGAAAGTGTAGCAGAGGCACCACAAGTGTGTGTGTGTGTGTTTGATTCTCTTGCGTTAGGAAACCTTGAAGGTTGAAGCTGTCCAGGGCCTGGGTCATATGGCTTCGGAATTCTTTCAGAGTTCTTGCAGCCATTCCTCTCTGCAGGCTCCTGGCTGCGACGATTTTCAACGCAACGGAGCCGAACAGCATCGGCATCGTCGGAATGGCCTGGGCCTTGGATGTGGCACGCCAGGGCTGCATTTGTCAACGTACCTTTATATACGCTTGCCGCGCGTATTCATGGTTGCATGCATGCATATACAGAACTATACATAAATGAAGATGTGCAAAAACAACGGCCCCCCCATCCACAAGCACATATCTATCTATCTATGTATCTATGAGTGTATTTGTATATATATATATATATATATAAATATCTCGCTCTCTCTCTCTCGCTCCATCTCTCTTTCTATCTCTGTGTGTGTCTGTCTGTCGTCTGTCTGTCTGTCTGTCTGTCCGTCGGTCTGTCTGTCTGTCTGTCTGTCTGTCTATTTCTCTCCATCCCTCGCTCTCTCTCTCTCTCTGTCTCTCTCTGTCTCTGTGTATACATATATATACACACAACTGTATGTATGTATATATATATATATCTATGAATGTGTGTGTATATATATACACACACCTGAGTCAGGCACGGGAGATGGGGACACCATACATACATGCATGCATACCTACCTACATACATACTTACCTACATGTTTATAACTGGCACTACTTCATTTACATAAGATATATGTATGTGTATATACATATATATATACACATCTCTTCATATACATGAAGCACACATGTGCACACACACATCATATTCATGTCTGCATGCATGCCCAAGTACACACATTTACATAGTTATGCATGCACATACCCATACATACTGCACACGCGCACACACACACACTGACACACACACACACACGCACACACACTCACACGCACACGCCAATGCTTATATGCCTGGTGGGTATACAAAAGACACTGCTACATCTGCTACGCCGCACACTGATGTACATAGCCGCATCCGCACATCAGCTCATTTAACTATGTGAGTATATATATATATGTATGTACACATACACACACATATACACATTTACACATCTATGCATGACATGAGCACTGTCCGGACGGGGAGATGCGGGATAGAGAGTGAGAGAAACAGAGTCAGAGTACGAATGAGCCGCCCATGAAGTGCTTGCCACAAGTATAGAACTTTATTTCCGACGCAGCTCCCATGAGGTTTTCAGCATCCTTTATGCTGCTGTGAAATTCACGACGAATGTGCCAGAATGCATTGGCATGATGACAGTGCCTCGGCATCGCGTAGCGGGCTTCGAGACTTGTTGCGTCGCAGAAGCCAGCGGTCGTAGGCCGTAAGGCCCGAGGGTTAAGGGTTCAGGCTCTGATGTGTGTGAGGGTTCCGGGATTGAAATCGATCTTGGGGCTGTGCTAATCTGCAAGAAAGCGGTATCCTGAACCCTCACATCTGTAAAGTGTCGCTCCGGTCGCTTGAGTACCTGGCCGGCAGTGGCTCTCCTGACCGGGGAAGCACGAGCTTCCCAGTACCCAAAACCCCAGCTCCTAGAAGGCGTAGCCCCGAAGCCTACTGGGTTTGCAGCCCCTGAAAAGAACAATAGGCTTGTTAAGACGGCCTTCTGTTCAGGCTCTGGTGATACTGCACGGCTTTCTGCTAGTTAGTATGATACTTTTACTTGTGGTACCGTTTTGCATACCGGGTTAAGGGTTGAGGCTTAGCTGGTGATTTAGGGCGAGAGCATGTCTGCAGACTGTCAACTTTTGAGCAAGATCCCCTTTGATTCCTTGAGCCATTGGCGTCATGTCGTGGTCGTCGTCGTCGTCACTGTCGCTAAATCGATAGCAGCAGCAATAGCGACACTAGCAGAAGCGGTTGAAGCAAGCGGTAGGCCAAGGGTTCCCAAATCGTGTCACTCATCAGTAGCAGCACCATCAACAGTACTTAGCAGCATTTCCAGCACCGTCACCACCCTCGTCGGCATCATCATCGCCCTTGTCAGCAGAATCAATGTTATCTTATTGTTCTCAGCATTGTCGTCATTGCCACTCGAGTCCAGATGCAAGCTCTAGGGTTATCTTTGCCCAAGCCATCCATTC
The DNA here is from genome assembly GCA_003297005.1 of Symbiodinium sp. clade A Y106. Lineage (NCBI taxonomy): Eukaryota > Dinophyceae > Suessiales > Symbiodiniaceae > Symbiodinium > Symbiodinium sp. clade A. The sequence goes on from BGNK01002827.1 coordinate 42,396, forward strand.
CTTTTTTTCAGTGCTCGACGGCGGTGACATTTGCTCTTGTGCGGCTTGGCAGAAGATTTAGCTGATGTGCTTGTCTCTTCGTTCGTCGTTCGGGTGTCGGGAGGACTTCAGATGTATAGTTTGGTCTGTCTGATTCTTAGTAGGGAATGGGGGAATGGGTTATGGAGACTACTATTGGGGATTATATAGGGACTACTATAGGGATCCATTCCCCCATTCCCTACTAAGCACCAGACAGTTGTGTGGCAATCGGGCTTGGGTCTTTCGGCGGCTGGGTCTCTTTCGATAGTCCTGTACCGAAAAGCAGTGCCTCCTACTCGAACCGTTTTTGCACCTTGCTCAGGGATTTAAGTATCATATAATGCATCATATATATATATATATGAAAAACTAGAGTTATATATCCATAAAAAAAGGCAAGGGAACTACAGATGATCTGCCACGTGCTTTCAGGGAAGCGCGAGTTCGGGAATGTGGCTCGGCTTTAACGAACGGAGTGCATCTAGGACCAACACTATCTAAATCCAAAGGCTGCAGTTGTGTTCTCCTAGACGGCCGAAGGCTACCCAGCTGTTATCATGTTCATTTGACGTTGATGGGACTGACCACCATTGCTTTCGGATCGATTCCTGCCCTGCTTGGGCTTGGGTAGTTGGGAGAGGTCCCTTGTAATGCTTGATCTGTGCACGACAACATGGCAGGTTCGCATCGGTTCAATATGCCGATTCAATTCGAGAAGCACTGGCATAATCGGACTGGTTGCAGTGGAAGCTTCTGTTGTTGAAACGGAAGCTTCAGTTCCCATACTTGCGCTGCTGCACGGCTGCACACCGGCGGTCGATCGACACACCACGGCGCCCTGCGGCTATGTACAGACCAATGCAATATGGGCCACTGATGTGTACATGTGTGTGCGCGCACAGGCCGATGATCTAAAGATGGTATGTTTGTCCTCTACTGGCATGTGTAAGTCTTGTCAACGATCCCGGAGCTTACAGCATCCTCCCTCCTGCGAGAGTAGATCGCTACCCTAATTTTATTGCAGTTCAGGTCCTAGACCCGTACAAGGCCTTGACTCAGGGCCTCAACTTTCAATGTCGTTTCGCCTGCAGCCTGACGTATCATTAGCTTTGAAGGATTCTCCATTTTGGCTTCCATCGCTGGCACGGCAATATATAAGAGACTGCAACGCAGATGTTCAACCGTCGAGTCATTTCGAACCTCGACTAGCGACTTTTCACCACGAAACATGCAAAGTTGAGAACCAGAAAGTGTTATGGTACCAGTAGCAGTAGTTTAAGTGCCAGCATCGCTGAGACAGTAGCAAGAACTGCAGTGGCTGTCGCTTGTTGTCGTAACTTCGATTTCGGCGGGATTGCAGCTCACAGAAAGTCTTCCGCATGCAGTGCTGTCCCCCTGATAGTTAAGAAGCTGAAGCCACCCTCCAAGGGTATCGAAGTTGGCGAAGAACTTGAGACCATTCCTAAACCGTAAACCCTAAAACCAGGATACATCCTCCCAAAGAGGAGGCATGGTGCACAAAGCTCGAGGAAGCTAGGCAATTCACCATGTGTCAAAAGAACCGCCTTGTGCCTACACAGTGAGGAAAGCTTGGCGGTTTCACGCATCTCATTGCGGTTTGGCATAGTATGTTTGGTTCCGGCAGCACCTGGAGGCCTAATCCCACACCCGGCTATTGCCCAGAGATAGCACAGCAGCCTGAGTAATTCACAATAGTATCCCTTTATGGTTCCTCTATCGTTGAGTTATGGTCTGGACAAACCTCAGGCCCTGTTCTAGTTTTTCAGGCGCCTATATCATGCCCGTGAACCAGTCACATGGGTGAGTAAAACGTGCGCGTGGTTTGTATCGGTCGCACATGCCCTTTCATTTGACTTTTAACTCTACTTGGAGGGTCGGGCATTTTTTATAGACTTATACGTACCATAACCCCAATTAGGATCCCGTTTAGGGTACGTATAAGTCTACCTCTTACCTACTGTACTTACTAAGTCCACCGACCCTCCAAGTAGGGACTGTGGTTTGGCCGAGGCGTGGTGAGCCCGGAAGCATTGGCCACAGCCGCTGGTGCAGCCCAGGCACAGTGGGGTTAGGACATCGCCTGTTTTTCGTGTTCGGTTTTCATATCCTAAACCCTAAACCCTAAACCCAAAATCGATTTTCATACGGTCACATACTCAAATCTGTTTAGCAGCTGCGGAAGTCAAATCATAAAGTACGTTATCATCCCGCACAGGTCCTTAACTTTCGAGCTTACCCACCATTTAAACATTTCTGAGCGAGTATAATATCATTTAACTAGCGTGTGTACTTCCGTGTCTATGTATCATTCGTACACCTACATGTACATGGACGTTAGAATGTCAGACCATGTGCGCCGGATCCTGTCCTGCATGAAACCTTACAGAGCGAAGGGCTGTCGGATCCAAGTAGATGAAAACCAACCTGTAGTCTCCATTGTAGTTCCTTTTTTGGGGTTACCTTATAGGATTCTTTATAAATATTTGGCTAAACCAAAAAAGGAACTACAATGGAGACTATAGGAATGGTGCAGGTTCAACGCGGGCTGGAACCTCCAAGACCCCTTGCAGCCGATTAGCGCCGCAGTAACAAAAAGACCCAAAGCCGGAAAGACTTTGCCGAAAGGCGGAAACTGGCAACGCAGCCCCAGCCTCGAATCGCCATCCTTGGGATTGAGGTAGTATGTTATATGATAGTATACTACGATAGTATAGTATATTACAGGAGTATTTTACAGTATATTCTACTATTATGTAGGGCTTGCACAGGGCTTCACTGCTTATGAGGTTTTAGGGGTTTGGTTGGGATTGAGATCGCTGTTGGGGTCGAGGGCTTTCGTCGGGCTTGCCGGTTCGAGGCCCACGCGCGATAGGGGTTTCAGTTTGGGCGATTTAGCATTGAGGCGCTAGGGCTTGAGGGTATGGTCCAATGGTGTGCTCTACTTTACTTATTTTGTGTGGTTGTAGAAGTATGGTGCCCTTGTTTTTGTCAGGGGGTTTTGGAAAAGCTGTTCAGGGCTTTTGGGTTTCGGGCTTTAAGGGGCCTCAGGATGGTCTAAGATGCCTAGGTTACCCTAAACCCTAAACACTAAACCCTAAACCCTAAACCTAAATTCTGGTGTCGAGAATGAGTATTGCAAAGTGGTACTGCAAGAAGTAGCTTAACTAGCTGATGTACGCCGAAACCTGTTACTCCAACTACTCGTGGAGCTATACCCTGTTACAAACAGGGGCCGTGACCTGCAATTTTGTAGAGCTTCGTTTCGTGCCATAGATTAAGCCTTAAATCCCGTTGACAACATAAGCCTTTTGCCAGCCTCAGTTTTCTGAGGTCATGGCTGCCGCTGAGGCGGCCGGTTGCAACGTCTCGGCGCTGATGGGTTCCAGCCCGAGTTGCATCTGAATTTCTGGAGTTCGCTCAGTCGTATTGTTCAAAATGTCAATGTTGAGGTGGTTTGCATTTTTTTGAGTTTTTTTGACGTAAAAGAGCAGTCTTCAGGCTAATTCGAGATGACGTTTAAGCCAGCTGTTGGAGATTGCTGTCTATTGTCTTGCGTTTCCACATCCCTGCTGGCCGAGGGAGTAGGACTCTCAGTGGTCTTTCGGTATATCGGAGTCTCACGGAAGTTGCAAGTCTCAAAGGATCAGACTTTGGGATTCGAAGGCTTTGGAGGTCCTGAAGCCTCAAATGCTGACCTGACATTGGAGGACTAGGACCAGTCGTTAGGGTCTTCGCTCTGCGATTGAGATTTGAGCCACGTGTTTTGTGTTCGTTCGTCACAGTAAACTGGGCTTTGGAGTACCATACTTTACCACTTTTTTCTTAAAGGAACCCTTATGGACAAAAAGTTTATACTTTTTCCTCCCTGGTTACTTAAAAGCCCAGTTAAAGGAGTCTAGGAGCGGCTCAGGTTTTGTGAGAGCGGCCCTCGCATCCCGACAGGAAGATTAGCATGCTCTCAGCCCCGCAAATCCGCAAATACGAGTCCCTGAAGCCATACGTAATGTAAAGATAGTACCGGCGGCCCCAGTCAAGCCCTTGAGGGGTTTACACCATATTTCAGGAGTCATTGCAGGGTTCAGGGCTGGGGTTAATCTTACCGGATCCCTGGACCCCGTAAACTGATACATACACCCCGTCCCTCAACTCCAAACGAGACATCCCGAGCCCCTACAAGCCCCTTGCCTCATGATCCCCCCAAATCCTGAAATTTCCACCCGAACTTCACGATTATCCCTAAAAGTTCCCCGAGATCCCGACAACTCGACCAACTCCCTCGGCCCCTCCTAAACCCTAAACCCTAAACCCTAAACCCTAATCCCTAAACCCTAATCCCTAAACCCTAAACCCTAAACCCTAAACCCAACTGACCAAGTCCTTAAGCTTCACCCAGAGCCCGGAAATGCCCAAAGCGATTGTACCGGCCCAGGGGGCTCCAGTGCTGAGACTGAAGGCTTCCCCGTGGTTGACACAAAGCTCTTCAAGTTTAGTGGTTTAGGGTTTTGAGTTTTGGGTTTAGGGGTTTATGGTTTTGGGTTTAGGGTTTTCGGTTTAGGGTGTGGGTTCATGGTTGAGGGTTTAGGATTGGGATTTTAGGGTTTGGGGTTTTGGGTTTGGGGTTTAATAGGGGTCCTCCAAAGTCTTCTGGGGGTTTTATGTTTAAGGGCTTATGTGAATTGGGAAGAGTGCTTAGGGCCTGTATAGGGATTTCAAGGGGTCTTTTGACGAGGTGTTGATAGAGTTTTGCTCTGCTAAGAGTCGGTACCTTCTGCACATGTTCGACGATCCCAGTGTTCGGTTCCAAGGTTCAGAGTTTGTGCATTCCGAATTGGATTCAAAGAGTTTGAATTTGGGTGTTGATGCGAGTTTGAGGGTTTCAGAAGGCGAGAGAGCTAACGTGTCAATAGCCGAACAGCACCGTCTGCGCCATTCTACCAATACACTGATTCATCCATCCCTCGCATGTAAGTAGCCCTGGAGCGATAATTTTCATCCTTCTATAGATAGGACAGCCTGAGCATTATGACAGCGACCTGCGACCCTGGACCTTAGTAAGTAGCTATTTTATAGACATACAAGTATCATAACCCCAATTATAGGGTACCTATCATACTAAGTCCCCCGACCCTCCAAGTAAAGGATCGTAAACCACGTATAACTCAGTAGAATGCAACTTCAACTGCCAGGTGCAGAAGAGATATCTCCAGCCGAGGCTCCGGTAATATGGGAACTACGGTTCAGGGTTTGGGGCAGGGGTCTGACCGCTTAGCAAAAAGCATGTTATAATGCTTATACCAATATATGCCAGAATCCTAGACTTTTTTTTACGCCCTCCGTAACAGGATCCCCCGCCTCCTTCAGCTGGTACTAGGGGTTGGGCTCCGTCCGTGTTTGGATTTAGATGTTGTTCCCCCCCCCCCCCCCCACCCGCGCCGTTTATTATCTGTTTTTTATGTGGGAGGGGTCTGGGGCAAAAAAAGGTGACACAACTCTCCTCGGGGAAAAAGCGGAGGCCCACCGCGCCCCGCCCCCACGCACACGCACACCCACCCCCNCCCCCCCCCCCCCCCAACCTCGGGTCCTTATCATGGAGTTTAATGCGGGATGGGCTCTCGGAAACATAGTGGCTATCAAGTGCTCCTAGGGTAAAAGGTCGAGGGCCGAGCCGCTACCGCCAAAGACCCTCGGCTCCCACCTTACGCCTCCAAAATCCACAATTCCACATGCCGGCACCCCCCACAGCCCAAAAGGCCGAGAAAGCCCCATGAACCTAAGAAGACCCGGACATCCGAACCGACGGAGGCCTGGCGTGCCATGGCCGCTTTGGAAGAGCAGCTGGCCAGGGAGACCGACTTCTCCGAGGCTTCTATGTGTGTATTTATGTGTGTGTGTGCATGCTTCTATGTATGTCTGTCTGTATGCATGTATGCATGTATGTAGGTGTATGCTGCTCTGTATAAGTCATAAGGTTGTTTCCGTCTCCATCATGCTCTTGCTGGACCCGTCTGGCGTTTCAATTATGCCCGGGACATCCATTACCACGTTTGTTGCTGTTTCCGTCGTGCTTGTGGACCCAAGGTTTGGGATTTGTTGGGGCATCCTTTGGGTTGCAGAGCTGGATTGCAAACCTGGAAGAAGGGCTTTCGACATCCCCGGAGTAACCCTAATGATGGCTTGTAGTGCGGTGCCTAGTTAGGTAGGTTGGCACCACAAAAAGCTATAAGAAAATCAGGGTACAACCCACAGCATCCGTCATTCCATGTCGGAAGTGGTTACAACTGGGCGACATAGCCGTGCATATAAGCCTGACTTATCCAGCGTGCTTCTGCGCCAGGATGTCAATGTGCGACAGGCGGGGAATGCCTGCCATGGTTAAACCACAGCCGACGTTGGAGCGAATGCCAGAAGATTGTTTCATAAAGTTTAATGCTTCAGGATGTAAAGGAACGACGCTGAACCATCATCGCTTTGCAGATATGCCAGTCGCACCCGGCAAATCAAATCCGGAATAAAAAGTACTTGGGTATGTTAAACAAATAAATAAGTGAATACATGAAAAAGCACATATATGTGTGTCTATAGATATTTATATATATACGCACTATATACACATGTACATAATTACATATATACACACGCATGAATAGCTACGTGTGTTGTTGTGTGCAGTACTTGTAGTGCTTCGGGTAAAGGGTTTTGCAGCCAGGGGTCGTAGATGCGCAAAGCATTCCTTGGCAAACCGTGCAGGTGGTGTATGGCTGCAGGTTGAACTGCTGGAATCCATCTTAATGATTGTTAATTTAACCCTAAACCCCTAACCCCTAAACCCCTAAACCCCTAAATCCCTAAACCCCTAAACCCCTAAACCCTATAAACCCCTAAGCCCTAAACCCTAACAACCCTAAGACCCTGTAGAATGATAGGCGAGCTTGACAGTAAATTTCATAACCAAGCCCTCAAGATGGTTCCGAAAAACGGCAACTTTAGAATTCGATTTAACTCCATCGTCCGGCAAAGAAAATTGAGCCGAAATTTCATGTGCTTGAGAAACGTTATAAAAAAGTTGCGGAACTTCGGATTTGTGGTCTTGATCATCAAATGACGTCTAGTGTTGAGGGTTCAGCTTTAGCATCTGCACACAGAGTTCAAGTTAGAGCATAGGAAGGCGCTTGTTCTGACGTAACTGCATTAGTCCACTACGCTGTGCTGGGTCTAGGAGGTCGAGTGCTGTTTTGAGCCGTGGGGATCGCGAAAGAAGCGTTGTTAGAATCAAGCTGGTGGGACCGAGTCACGCTTTGCATGCCAAAGTCATGCTGAAAATCCAGAGCCGCACGAAATCTGAGCCGTAAGCTCTAGACTGTGCAATTGTCAAGGCAAGACTACTGTGGGCTTGTTTGCAAAGCTAATGTGATTGCAAGGCATCAACGCTGCTGCGGCAGATGCTGACGCTCACGGCTCGGCCTTTCCCCTTGTGGTGTAAACTGCTAGACCGAGGAGTTTGCCAGCACAAGACATTGACATATGTCATGTGGAACCCTAGCTGCCCTAGCTTTTCACACCCAAGCCCCAAAAAACGATAAACAGCAATAGGCGGACACTGCACCGAAATCGGCACGTCCCATGTTTAGGGTTGAGGTCAGACAGTATTAAGAATACACGGCGAGTGCTGCAGCAACAAGTGTTCGATCTTCTGCAAAGTTGGAGCCAACTAAAGAATTTCACGGAAGATATCGAAGGACTTCCAGTTTCTCGCCCTTCGCCGCTTCTTAAGCCTGAGAGCCTACCAGATATAGAACCCATGGCCGCAAATACCAACAAGGGAGCCTAAAGAAGAAACACGATCATGCGCTTCGGCATTTGAGATTGAAACTCCGCATGAAGGACAGTTTTAGAAAGCAAGGGTAAAGGTAGACCCTGCGCCCATACCCTAGGGATCAAAATAGCCCCAAAGCCTTATATAGTATGGTCTTTGGGCCCAACAGCCTTAATATATGAGTCCTTAGATCCCTAGGGATATAGGTCCCTCCATGAGGTGGCCCTAAATTTTGAGAATCTCGCGGGCCCTTATTTAGCATCCCCCGTCTTCTCCGAGGACGGCGGCTCACGAGAGTAATCCGGCTCTCATTCAGATGGCTCAGGCCAGGGTTGAGAGTTTAGGGTTTAGGATTTAGGGTTTAGGGTTTAGGATTTAGGGTTTAGGGTTTAGGATTTAGGGTTTAGGGTTTAGGGTTTAGGGTTTATAGGGTTTATAGGGTTTATAGGGTTTAGGGGCAGGGTTTATGGGGCTGTTGCAACGTTTATGGAGCTTGTAGGTTGGGGGTTGGCAAATGGGGATCATTCGACAAATTGATGCATTGTCGGGGTTTTGCTTAAGTGAAGCAATCCATGGCATATGCTAATTTTGTCGGCATTTGTGCACCGGCTGTTGCTGACAATTTCGTGAACAGTTGAGGGGCGAAACGTCAGAATGCCTGGCTGCAGTTATGGATTGAGAGAACTTTCCCGCATCACATCTTGGTTGCAGGTTATGGTGCCCGACTTGAAAAAGATTTGGGGCTTCGAGCCAACGCCTGATGCTGAGATTCCGGACGTCTGTCTTTAATCGAGACATGCCACAGGGTCAATTGTTGATCTTTGTAGGTCAGGATTGCTTTGTCTGTATCTGTCTTTTGCTTGCAGTCATACCTAACCAATCGACTGAGCATCCAACCACTGCAGGTAATTACAGACTTCGTGAAGGCCTGTGTCCCTCGTTCCAGTTAAAGTGCTTGAAAGCATTGGTCCAAACCTGGACCCATCCTCGACGTGTTAGTGCTTCTTTGATCCAAGATCGCAGAGCGACTTGCAGTACGAAGATACGCCCCAAACTGTCGATTCATTGGACAAAACTCTGCATGGTGGCCTATATAGCCTTTAAGACTAGAGGCTTGGGGCGTCGACTACACGTCGCTACTTCAGCTGAGAGTTAAGACTGCATCAGGAAGAAGTTCGCCAAAAGCCTCGTCCATTCTAGTTGGCATTTGCGTGCGCCGGCAACTAAGTCCATGTTCGTGCTCAGCTGGGCCATGTCGCCATGCCCTTGATTTCATTCCAAGACACTTCCTAGAGTCCTGGACACCTGGAGAGCCAAGCCAGAATCCTGAACCAACTACCGAACCCACCCTGTCTTCCATAATCCTGAACCCGGATATCCGACACACTAAACGACCCTGAGCCCCATGTTCACGAAACCAAGTCGTACACCCCCCCCCCCCCCACAAACCGCGTGGGCGGGGTCTAACGCCAGCAAACAGAAAAAAAATATATCACCCACACAACACCCACGAACAGACGACACACCACCACCTCCCTCCACCGCGAGCACCNCCCCCCCCAAAGCTGGACTTGGAGTGTTGAATCATGCGAAAACCGTAAAAATCATTAAGTCCCAACACAGAACCGAGCCGAGAGAAGCCCTCGACCTTCAGCCTGACAAGCTTCAGAGTCGAAGGTACCTTTCAAGCTCTAACTTCAGCGTCTCCAAACTGTGCTACACCCAAGCTTCCCAGTCAACTTCAACCCCCCCTACATAACCCTAAGGGTTCATGTATCCATTCAGACAGTATATACTTTGGCAGTAAATACCTATAGGGACTACTTTAAGGCCAAAGTATATACAAAAGGTGTACATGGAACCTTCGGGTAATGTCTCCACCTAAACCCCCCAACTACCCTCTAATCTACCCCAAATACCCACTATCAAGGGTCAGGCAGCACCCTAAAACCCTAAATCCTAAACTCTGTGTACACCCTAAACCCCTGAACCCCCTAGAGATCCCTTGTAGGTTCATTGAAAGGAACCCTTATAGAACCCTAATCGGGGGGTCCCAACCCTAAACCCTCTCTTCAAAGACGTTTTCAGGCGAGACCATCTCAAGGGTCTGCTGGCGATGAAGGCCGGGTTTAGGGTATAGGGTTTAGGGTTTAGGAGATTTGCATTCTGATTCGTTTGCAGATCGTATCCATAGGAGCCTCACGTGTAATTAGTCATGAATTTGTCATGTATTCTAATGTGCATGACAAACACTGGAAAGCGCTTGTCAATCCGTGCATTAAACATGCAACATATCCGATCAAGCCCCTATTCTGCTGGCCTGTTTGCTACACAATCTATTTTCGTCGTTTGCATCGCATCGTCTAGGGGTATTCGGCTGTGCACCAAACCCAACTTTTCCTGCCCAGTCCGTCCTTCAAACAGACTCGCGATGTCCAAATCCAAACCTTTCTCCCTGCACCCTGGAATCCCTCTCTCACCGCGAGACCCGCAACTGCAATGTAGAAATATGAATACTGTTCAGTCTTGTTTCGGCCTCTTCATTAATCCCCAAGCCCCAAAGCCCTAAACCCTAATCCCCAAGCTCCAAAGCCCTAAACCCTAATCCCCAAGGCCCAGAACCCTAAACCCTAATCCCCAAGCCCCAAAACCCTAAACCTAATCCCCAAGCTCCAAAGCTTGCAACCAAGACCAAGAGGCCGGATCCGCCGGTAGCTCCTGAGCTCCCCCCGATGAATCGCAAAGTGCCGGGACGCTGAACTTGCTCGTGGCTTTGGTGCTTTCATATATATAATTAATATACACATGTATGTAGATGTAGTATATGTACATGTATATGTAAACATACTCTACATCCTCTACATCTGTTTATTTACCGAGAAGTGTTCTTGTACAAAGTCAAACAAGGGTGAAGGGCCACAAGCCCAACACCCCAAGCTGGACAGATCCAGGTAATGAACTCGCAAGGTTTACCCAACATCATGAGAATGTAAACCCGAAGCCTTAAACCCAAAGCCATTCAGTTTCCGGGCTAGCAGTTCCTAGCTTTGTCAGCTCTGAAACTCCTATATCTTCTATGCTTCAGCCCGAAGCCGCCTTCTGGCCGGTCCCATGATTGACGTGTGCCGTCAGAGATATACCTTCGCGTGTTCGAAGCCGAGGAAGCGCGAAAGACGTGAGCTGAGGGCCGAGGATTCTGGGATTTTCGGGGTTGGGCTTCGGCTTCGGAGCACTCCTGGGATTCATGGCTAGAGGCTAGAGGTATCAGGGTTAATGGGGTTCAGAGGATAGAGCATACTTGACATGCAGCTTCCACCCGTGAGACTCTGTCTCGACAGTAACTACCATCTCAACTGAAGGCCACTGTTAAACAAGGGCTCCGAATGTATTTTGGCAAATCCAGAGCCGTTGGCATGTCCCGAATCTGGCAGCCACCCATTGAAAGCAAGAATGCTTACTAATACCATTCCGATAAAAAGCAAAATCCAATAATAAGACCCTTATAGTACATACATGTCCGTGATTGCAAGGCCCTAACCAAGCTGCTGCAATTCGCTACGAGCTCTTGACAAACGGACCATGACATTTCAACTGCAAGGCCAGCGATCGGCAGACCAAACAAGGCCCACTATTGAATCTTAACACCTACGCGGCCTCAACTGGCGAACTAAAGGGTTGCGGCATGCTGCACTGCGTGGATGCTTCCCGAAGGAATTTCTTAAGGAACCTCCAACCGTCCGTTGAGCCGCACTTGCCACAAAATGGGCCTCCTCCGAACATGGACACTCGCAGCGCTGGCCGTCAACAAGGCAGGGGCATAAAGCATAAATCCCTGTTCGAACTATGAGATGGATGGTTCAGAGGTCTGACCCGAGAACCCTGGTCGTAGCTGTTTATGACCGTCGGCCATTGGAAGATTTGCCCTAAACCTACTCCCAAATCCTATAATAACCCCTCAGCAGCCATATCAACGCATAACCCCCAAGAAGCTATAAAGCATAGAAGCCCCCTCAATACCATACCATCAACACCCAGATGAAAACCGAAGTGCGGTAAGCGACGTGTCGGAATAGTTAGTATCGGTCTCCTGGTCCTTATAATGTATACTTTGTACCATAATACACACCAAACCCTATTCTCATAATCGAGGCCCCTGTGCTAGGCCCGCATGGTAGCCCCAAATGACGCCGTTGTAGAACCGCTTTCAAGGAACCCGTAAAGAAACGCAAGCCTCGTCATCAGTCATCTGATACATGCATATGTTTGTGTGTATATACATACATACATACATATATATATATGTATATATATATATATACATATTTATTTATACGTTTTGTTGTTTAGTTGTTTGTATTTGAATGTGCGTGCTAATCAATATGTTTTCGTTGTTTACACAGTTAACTAATTAAGTACGTAAGTACATGTATATATATATATATATGTATATATATTTATATGCATATGCAGGCATATGTGTTATATGATATTAGACTACAACACAACGGTCCATGTTATCTGGTCGTGACTTATCTTGTCTTATCTTATCCTGTCGTATGTACTAATATACTGTATATACTGTATTATATGTTATTTTTTATGTTATATAAATATAGAGAGATACATGTAGATGTAGGAGTTTAGGGTTTAGCGTGTTTTCAACTCGTTCTTGCGAGGTCCTGTGCCAGGATTGCTCCGGTCATGGAGTGACCTGGGGCGAAGGCACGCTTTGCGATCTACTATAGGAGCCTGAATAATTACCAATATTGTTCCTTAGGGCTCCTTACTTATAACTATACCATAAAGGAACTCAAAACCCTATTCTAATTATTAAGGCCCCTACATTACTTTTTTTGTCAGGGTTGTGTGTTCGGTGTTTTGGGTTTGGGGGTTTAGGGTTTAGAGTTAGGCTTGTGGGTTGGGTTCAGTGTTTTGGGGCTGGAGGCCGTACATAGTTACCAATACTATTTTGCAGGGTTCCTGATTATCATGATGGTGAAACATACCCGCCCGAAGCCCAAGTCGAATGACTGAGGCCCCTGTAAACTTCGTTTGTTTCTACAGCCAGGTTACGACCACTTAGAGATGTTTAGGGTTTAGGTGTTGTGGCGTAGGGTTTGGCCGTTGTCGGCTCTTGAAGGTGTTTTGGGGGGACAAGGGTGGGGATATAGTGAACCCCAGAAAGTTGGAACATGGCTTTAGGAGGATTGGTGCTAGGACCCCTTGTACTTTTTCTTAAGGGCATGAGGATAATGGTGTTCCAGCTTTCTGGCTTCTACTATAAGCGTGTCAGGGCTGGGGTTTCAGCCGCCGTAGCATTCATTGGAAGTTCCTCGGGGAAAGGTGCCAAGTGTTATAAGGTTCAGGGATTCCAATGTTCAAGCGCTGTACTCCCCTACTTTCACGACACGTTCATGCATATCACACACCTGGCAGAAAAAATAATTACCTATACTATTTTGGGGGGTTCCTTATTATAAGTATAGTAGAATGGGCCTTAAAACCTTATTACCACTTCTTAAGGCCCCTATATTAGGTCTCCTCGATGTGTACCTCAACAATCGCGAATCGGTCGCGCACGGTTTCTATCCGAGATCCAGGCAATATATTCTGCCCTCTATGCACAGGTGGGGGTTAGGATTCAGATTCCAGACCCCGAGACGTGCTCGAAACTGTTGAGAAGCCTCTCTAACAGGACTGTATGTCTTTCCATTAACAGGATGCCCAGGGTGGAACAGCTTGTGAGGCGGTGGAAGGTTTCTGCAGGGTGTCATTCATGATTCGGTTGCTCGTCAAGTCAGAGATCAAGCCTCCGAATGGTCAAATCTTGTCTGTTGCTACAGTCAATAAGAAACACTAAGAATTTCTTAGCCGGGTTTTCTGCGATGGTTTCGGTTGTCGGGTTCTACAGATTAGTAAACTTAGTAGCTGAATGAGTACACTTTGCACTTTATCGGGTAGGATTATCCCATATAGAACTGAAATTGTAGACGTTTCTGTGCTCATGAACTGAACAACTAAGTCCCCCTAAACCCTAAACCCTAAAAAAATGCCAGCAGGCATTGGGCCACCGCCTGCTGGCTGCGGTGCCTTTGCTGACAGGACCACAGTTCATGGGTCTTCGCTCTAAACTAGGGTCCCTAGATAGGTCCCCAAAACCCTACAAGGGACTTGAGAGAACGCCAGTTCATGGCTCTAGAATCTCTAGAACTCGATAACGGCTCATTGACCCTCATCCCCGTCCTTTTTTTGAACGCGAATCTCCAACATCAAGAGGTCCTAGACGTCGGGGCTTGCAGATCTCCATGTTCGACTTCTGGAGTCTAAAGTTCCTGTAACATAGGGGCCGAAATAATTACCGATACTATTTTTTTTGGGGGGGGTTCCTTACTATTATTATAGTACACTGGGCCCCAAAACCCGATTCTAATTATTCATCCCCCTGTAGTTCCTGTACTTCCGCTGATCTGGACAATGTAGGGGGGAAGAAGTGCACGGAGTTGCGAACTTAGGACCTGGTCTGCAGATGAAGCAAGGGGCAGAGAGAATCTTTCGGCGACACGTAGCAAAACGTAATGCGTCGTCTTTCCTTGTTTTACATTTAATGTTTACAGGTGTTTTCAGCCAATGGCCAGTAATGTCTCGGCCGACTGCGCGGACTGTAAGCATCTTGATTGGGTGTTTCTGCACCTTTGCCTCTTTGCCCCCAAATTAAAGATACAACAATTATCAAGACGCCTTTTTGTTTTGCTGATGTTGTTGTTGCTGCTGCTGGTGCAATGGAGACAGTCATCGTGGCTGTAGAGATGTAATAGCTGGATTGCTGCAGATGCAGTGCTACAGTTGCAGCAGTTGTTTGTGTTTGTGCTTGCTGCTGGTCCAGCTGCTAGCTGTATGTCTAGCCGATGTCGTCCGTCTTGGCTGTTATGTTGGCTGTTGCTGTCAGTGACACGGTTGTGTGGTCGTTCCTGTTGTTGCCATTGCTCCTGCGGGTGCTGAACCCATATCATGATGATGCCGGCGATGTTAATGGTAACGATTATGAGGATGCTGATGATCATGCTGAAGATTACGATGATGACTAGCTTTACTCTCTGGCTGGAGTTGGTCAGTGTTTCAAGCCCCGAATCCAGCAACAATGTCTACACACATGTATACATATATATATATATATACAAACTATGTGTATATATATATGTATGTATATATATATGTATATATATATGTATATATTTATGTACATCTACTATGTATATATACACACACATAATATGTATAAAGCCGGAAGCTCCAAAGGTGGCGGCAACACCGGTGGCGGCCCACCCACTGGAGGCGGCACAAGCAGCAACGGCTGCCGGGGCCACATCTCTGAAGCCCATGGGTCCATGGATCAGAAGCTTCGTAGACCAGTAAGATGACAGGGCCGGGTGCCCTAATCCCTCAACCCAAACATGGCCCGGTGCAGAAGCAACGGATAAGTTCGAGGTCATGTCTTCAGTCTCGGGCTCATGCTTGTTCATGACCATGAGAGAGGCAGTCAGCATTTGTGTTTCGCTCCATGTTCCCATGCGGGTTTGTGGTGTTGTGCGGAACTCAACTGCTGCAGGTTCCCATCAAACATCCAGCATACACTTCAGACATTAGCCATCCGCAGCAGAGCGCGAAGCTCTCACCGAACCCCTTCTTTAAGCCCAAGTTGTTGAAAAGGTGTTGTAGTTTGGCACCCCATTCCCGAATCCCTTTGCATCCTAGGCTGCAAGCCCCCCAAACAAAGCCACGACCTTCACAGGCCCCTGAGTCTCTCAGAGGTTCTTAAAAAGAATTCCAAAAGATCGCATTCTCGCACGTTTGCCTTAGAACCGATGACGATGCATGCCCCGGTCGTGTTGTTGTGCCTGCTGTCGCGAAGTTTGATCGAAGCATTTCAGGTTCTTGCTGCAATACCTCCTTTCGAGCATCGCCGTGATTGTCACGACTGCAGCCACACACGCACACACACCGTCTGTTCCATTACATATATATATATATATATGTGCGTGTGTGTGTGTGTAAGTGTCTGTGTATATATATATATATGAATACATACAGGTATTCAGCACTATATATATTTATATGCGCATAAAGAGGCTTTTATATATACAGAAATAATCTACATCTGTTGATATGTATAAAAAGATATAGGTACACATGCAGGCGTACATACATACGCACATATATACATGCATGCACACATACATACGTACGTACATACATACTCACTGACATACATATATACATACATACATGCATACATGCTTACAGACATACTTGCGTACATAGGTACATACATACATACATACATGCAAGCATATGTACATGCATCCATGCAAGCATGCATGCCAGAAGACCCTTTGCGGCCAAGGCGTGAACCCCACTTGCAGCAGCCCGCCCTGTGCGGCGCCCCTGTTCTTCAGTTGCAGACAGAACACTTGCAAATGACCATTGAAGAGCTTTTAGGTTTAAATTTTGGGGTTTGTGACAACACGGAACAATTGACATAGGCATTAAAGCTTTCTGGCTTAAGGCGAGATGGAGTGAGCCCCAAGCAGTTTTTCTTTTCCGCATTATCGGTCGACAGCCAGAGCTGAAGAAGAGGATTCCTGTCTTGAACTTGTCTGCTTTTGTTGTTTCTTTAGGCACAGCTTTTGCAGAGGCTTAGCGCTTTCAGAAGTGATGTAGCTTCAGGGCTGAAGAAGTCTTGACGTTTCACTGGGGCGGAAGGATGATATCTGTAAGCCATACTGTAGTGAACCGCCGTCTTTGATCTGGTGCTTGGCGATATTTTGCGCATAAATCGGTTCAGAGCTTTAGGGTCAGATTGCGGGATGTCTTCATCTACTTGGAGCATCATGGGAGAAGAACAAGGTTTTGTGAGTACCTGCAGTGGGGCTTCTAGCGATCATAACTATAGTTACGTTATCTATAAATCCTTAGTAAGTGCCATGATCCTCAAGGTATGGTTGTTGTCCATGATGGCCGCTGTTAGATATGTAAGTGTGCACAGGGGTAGTTCTCCAAACTCGGGTCCCGTTTAGAGTCCTTCTATAAGGGTGCTGTACTCTTTGGGGGCGGAAAAAATTTAACAAGGCACCCTAATTCGGATATTCTTATCCGTTTGAGGCAGGTCCCACTGTTTGGTGTATCGCCCTCAATCTCGTATCCCAAACCTTGAAGTACCAAGTCTTGTCCCCTTCGCCCAGCCACTGCATGTTGCACTCGTGAACGACAGTACTTCATTCTATGTACTCTTTGATTCAGGGTGTACTTAAAGGATCATGAGATTTAGTAGTTAGGGTCGACGACTACAGAGCCTTTAATATTGGGGTCGGAATAGATATTAGTAGTAGCCCCTTAATGAAGGTTCCTGAATTAATTAGGCTAGAATCAAACCCTGCTTTCAATATTCAGGCCCTTTGCTAGACTCACCCAGATCGTGCAAGCTTCACTTGCAAAACAGGGACAGCATGTCCTTGCGGTCTTTGCGAGCAAGCCTGGGTTTCAGTATACCTTTGTGTAAGCAGCTACCAACCTAGCCGAATCTGGCAAACGAGCTTAAACCTACATCAAGTTCTCAGCTTTGTCACGGCTCACCCAATCGGCCTCAACAGACATAAGAAGAGATGAGACTTACTTTCACTCGTGACTGGCAAGCCGCCGTCACCCGAAGACCAAGCGTAAGGCTTGGCGACGTTGGATGCACGACTGTTTCGGGAACTGAAACTCTGGCGCACGAGATGATCACAGCCGGGGCAACTGGGCCTTACAGACGGTTTATGGAGCTAGGGATATGGTGTCTGGGGGGGGCGGGGGGGCGGCGAGGGATCCAAGGCGTTAGAGGTCCAGATTTCAGGTTGAGGGATCGATCCAAGACCCCGAAGCCAGATCCACATCGTGGATCCGCAACTGGGAAGTAATTACTAAGTAGAGGGTCGAAGCAGTTTGTTCTAGTGTTAAGCTTCTGTTCCGGCGCAGTTCCATATTGAAAAGGCCTTGGCAGGGTTGGCAGGGTTGTTTCTTGACTATAGGTTCGACTGATTACAGGGTGTACAGTGATGCTCGGCTCCCTAGATCTAGAAACACGATGTAAACTAAACAGTATGCAGCAGCACAGCAAGATTCCGAACAAGAGATAACACTACAAAGCCAGGTAATAGCAAGTGATAAGTGATAGAGTGCAGACAACAAGACAAGTACAGTTATGACCGCTTGACAGTCATGGGAGTTCAGGCAGGTTCAGGAGACATCTGGGTTGACCTTGGCGCCGGTTACTCCTGCCCAAGCTTAAGGGCAGAGTTGCACTCAGTGCCTGAGGTTTCGGGTGTTGGTGTTTGCGGTTTCCATTGAGGGTTCTATAGGACTTGGGGTCCAGGGCACAGCGAGAGTGTTCAACAGTAGATCCCAGACTGCTCAAATGCAGCATCTATTCTGGACCCCCTCGCCCATGCCCATCGTCATCTTGTCAGCAGGGTGATTTCAATAGTATTCGGTACAGCACCGTGATTTCACGAAAGACGCAACACACGCGGGATGCCGAAGCGCATCGATACATGTGCATCAAAGCCCAATGCCACAGCCAGTGTACTGAATCTACAAGCCGAACGCCTGACACCGAAGCGCTCAAGCCCGAACTGAAGTTCTCAACTCAACCCCCTGACTCCCGAAACACCAAAACATGCTAACCCCTTTGCACAAAAATAGAACAATGATAGTACTAGATAAAGACCAGAAACTCGAAGCTTCGAGTTGAAACAGCACAAGACGACTTCGAAGATCCAGGGAACGATTGCTGCCAATGCCCACATCTTCGGGCCTTTCGAGGTCTCTGCTTCAGGGTTTCGGCTGCCAAGAAAAATTCAAGAAAGGATTGCAGTTTAGGCTTTTAGGGTTTAGGGCCTGGGGTTTAGGGTTTGGGTTGCGATGTTGGAGACTGGAGGAAGTTGCAAATGTTTCGGACTTCGGCATTGAGGGCTTCCTGAGGGTCTCCTTTAGGTGTTTAAGGGCTTATAAGGGATGAAATTTGTAACTAGGGTTTCTTAGAAAACCTCACCGACTTGTTCACAAACTCTAGAGTCCGCAACCGCTTCCGTGAATGGGAAAACGAGAGACCCAGAGGTGCAAACCGCAAAGACCTATATATTGGAGTTTCCGAAAATTACGGGTACCTTATTTTGGAGGGTCCTCATAATAAGGATCCTACTACTATGTAGGGTACTATACTACGGCTGATGGACAAAATCCTGCATGACCCTAAAAACCCTAAACTATGGGAATTATGGTATATTCCGTATAATGGGTCATGCAGGATTTTGTCCATCAACAGTAGGGTCCCCTATTTTCGGAAACTACCATATATGAGCTTTCATCCCTCAGCCCTCAGCCCAGTAGTCCCCGAGTACTGCACCCTAGGGTTTAGGGTTTAGGGGTTTGGGGTTTAGGGGTTTGGGGTTTAGGGGTTTTGGGTTTAGGGGTTTGGGGGTTTTGGGTTTAGGGTAGTTTTAGGGTTTAGGGTTTAGGGGTTTAGGGTTTAGGGTTTTAGGGGTTAGCTTCACCTACTTACTTTCCAGGCTCTGGAACTTACCATGCAGCAGGTTATGCAGATGCAGTTGCGGTCAGCTCGCATTTACATCGTAAGTTTGTCAGCACACAGCGCAAGCACAGACGTAGGGCGCAAAGCTCTGAAGAAGCCTTGATTTATGACTTTACTTGCTGTGTGTCCCCCGCGCAGACGCAGGTCTGGAAATCAAGCACAGGATAAGCCAGCTGACGAACTCAGTATCGGGGCCAAAATATACGCCAATACTAATTCCGGGGTTCCTTAATGTAAGTATCGTATAACTTTCCCCATAACCCCAATCTAATTATTAAGGCCCGTAAATTGCAGCTTCTAGGCTTCTGGGTTCGTAGCTCTGCGGCCCCAAGCCCTTGGTCCTAACACCGTAAGACAAACCCTAATACAGGGGCCTTTATAAGTGGAATAGGGTCTTGGGGCCCATTATACTATAAATTAGAATAAGGAACCCCCAAACTAGTATTGATAATGGTTTGGCCCCCTTTATTACATCCTGATACCCATGAATCTCCGACCTGCAACAGGCAGGTTTCACGAGCCAGCAAGACAATATCATCACCAACTGGGGCTGCACGACTCCCTCGTTGGTCTATGACACGGCCCGCGGGGCTTTGGGCGCCAAGAGTCAAAGATCATTTAGGGTGTATAGTATCTACTACAAAGGCTATCACCATTATTACTATGTTACTATATTACTATACTTTCATTCTTACCACTAACAGCTTGGGCTGGTTTGGGGAGGTTGTCGGATAGGTCCAGACTTCATAGATTTCTGTGTGCTATGTGCGCAGCTGTTTAGGGTTCAGGGATTTAGGGTGTGGGGGCTTGGGGGTTTAGGGTACAGGGGTTTACGGTCTAGGGTTTTTTGTAGAACAGAGATGATGACCTCTCTTGGGCGGTCGCAGGTGTACACTTAACAACGCAAGCCAGAAGATGCCACAGGTGACGAGGTGAAGTCGAACTCACTTAAGCTTGGCGAGACAGGCTCTAACCCCCAAAATTAGGCAACAGCAATTACCCAATTCCTAGAGTTAGACAAGGCCATTTCTCCACAATTTTTCGGGACCCAGGCAAACCCTAGCCGATGTTCGGATGAATCTGTGGTGCTGCCTGCAGGAGGGTGGCAAGGACATTGGTATTGCTGAGAGCCATGTGGCCTATACCTGCGATATCGAGCTCCTCTTTTGGGCATTGAGAGTAAGGATTGCCGGATTACGCGGTTAGGGATTTGGGGATGGTGCTTTGCAAATCACGCTGGGTCGCACTGTAGTGTGCGATTTGTTCTTTCCTTCGGGGACAGCAGTTGCTAATCAGGTGCAGTTTTTTGGCAGGTAGTTTAGGTAATTGTACTCATGTTGCTACCGTTTCTGAATGCGGAAACATCTACAACCCGAAACTCAGAAGATAGTTCGCAGCCTCTCCCCCGCGATTTCTGCAGATTGACATTCCAAACCCCTTTAAGGACCCTTCATCATTCTAAACCCTAAACCCTAAACCCTAAAACCCTAAACCCTAAGCCGAACCTCGAGTTCTCCAGTAATCCGGGGGTGTTCAGTTTGTAGTCGGTGTGTCCAAAGGTCTCCGGATTATTAGGGTTTAGGGTTTAGGGTTCAGGGTTCTGTGTTGTGGCAGCTTCAAGGGAACCCAGGTCCAGAAGTAGGATCCTTCACATCATTATGCCCTCTTGCAATCGCGAGCTGAGTATATATTTTACTTGCTCCACAGACTTCTAGTCACCGCGAAGAGTTCAAAAACTACAGCTCCGAAAACCCCCAACACCCCAAACCCTGAAAAGCCCTAAAGCCATAAACCATAGGTTCCCGCGAACAGTGGGCAACACGTACTTCGGCGTGGTGGGCCCTTGTGGTGGACATACAGGCGGCTCGGGCAGAGGAACAGTGGCAGGGATCATATCAAGATCATACACAGCAACAGCACCAGAAAGAAAACGATGGTACTCACATGAACAACTTTCTGTTTACACATTACTCGATTTGTCGAGGTTGGTTACATTAATATCTTTTTTACTGCAGCCCTTGAATTTTGTGGGCAGGTTTCCGGATCCAGGTTGCGTAAAGCCTGGCCAACCTGGTTCCTGCGTTGCCCCACTTAGAGGATCAGGGGACGTTGTGTTCCAAAGTTACAAGTACCTTAGTTGGGGTTATAAAGAACTTACAGCTAGCTTGTTTATAGCTAAGTCCTGAGAAGCCAACTGCCAAGGCGACTACCACTTTCACCGCAGCTTCAGCTGCCTTTACGCTGTGCCTCGGTTGATTGAGATTTGTGTGGCGTCGACAGTTCAAGACATGTCAAGGCCGATGTTCTTCGCGCTCGCGGCAGCCAAAAATCTCAACCAATGCGAAGACTATAGGCGGACCCCACAGCGCGGCCCTGCCTCAACCTTAAACCCTCAACTCGAAGAAATTGCACCGAAACGAACCCCAAGCCAGAAACAGCTCCATCTCCTCAACCCACACTTGAAAATTTGAAGCCCAAGACTCGAAATCCCAAGCCCTGAACCTGAAGCCCTAAGTCCCACATGAACCCGAGGCTTCTGGCGGGCACTCGACGAAGGTCGGCGTCGTCGCCGGGCACGACATGTACGGAAAGTGGGAGGACTCCTGGGTCTAGGGTTTCGGGCGATTGGAGTTTATGGCACCGTCAAAGCTTGTGAGGTTGTCCTTTGGGTCGTGCCAAGGTGAACTGATCTGGCTGAGGGTTGAAAGAATTGCAAGCTTCGGAAATGTGGTGATCGCAGCTCCGCTCCAACCACCTCGGATGGCTCTACCCTTCCCTAACCAAATCCCACACATAGTTGTCTGTGAAGTATGAGTAAAATCCGAAAGCCTCAGTCACAGAAACGCTTGAAGCACTAAGGACTAGCAGTCCACATCATCCCAAACCCCTTTCGGGCTTTCGGGTTTGGCGTTGAGGCCTCAGGGTTTTTGCTTTAGGATGCTTTAGGATGTAGGCTTGGGGCGGGGAGGCTTTAGGGTTTAATGGCAATCATCTTATACCTGAGCCCCTAAAGTTCTCTTCTACAGGCTGCACCGACAAGTCTTTAATCTTGCACCCCGCAGCCAAGGTAGGTTCCTCCGGTTCAAGGGACGGAGCTTGCAGCGCTAAACCCGAGATCTTGTCAACACATCCGAAAGCTTTTAACCCTGCTGTACGGCTCAGGGATTAGAGTTTGTAGGTCAGGATTGTGAAAGAGTAGGGTTGGAGGGACGTAGGTTCACAGGCAGGGTTTGCGGTTTACAAGGGCCCTAAACAATATGCTTAGGAGCAACCCTGGCACATTTAGGCATAGGGTTTAGGCCGTTTAGAGTAGTAGAGACTCAGAGTCAACAGGCTCTTCACTGGGTTCAGGGCTGAGCCGATGTATCATTATCACTGTTTCATAGTGAACTGGGATGATGTGGGCAAGCACAAGCTTGGCTGTCATACCCGGCATGCTGCATTCCTGCATTCCGTAGATTCAGATAGCTGGGAAAGTTGAGCAAGCACAAGAGCTCGAATAATGAATGTTCGTGGCGTCGTCGTCATTGTTCGTCCTCCTCGCCTGTTTCGATCACGAGTTGCTGCTCCACTAAACGAGACCAGTCCCTTGCCATCCTCACAGATGTGCACCATCCGCCCTACAAAGTTTGAAGTTGCCGTAGCTGGAGGACTTCAACAACAACCTGTTGCCACTGCTGGATGCCTGCGGCGCTCACATCGGGCCCACGCCGGACAGATGGTTCGGTGTATTCGGAGAGCACAAGAATAAGTATGCAATAACACATAACACACGCACATACACAGACACCCGCGCGCGCACACAAAAACACCGTGACTGCTGGTGACGATGACGATGATGATGTTAAAGGTGGCCCAAAATTAGGGGTACCTTATTGTGGGGTCCTTATAAACGGGAGCCTACTAATTAGGGTATCATATCAGGGTGCCCTATTATCGGAAACCCCCATATTGGCATGATGATATTGTTGATGGCGGGAAGGACTCGAGGGGCGGCAAATGAGGCGGAAGTTGAGCAGGACGCCAATGCTGTGCCGTAATATAGGGGCCTAAGTAATTACCACTATTTTTCGGGTTCCTTATTGTATCTATAGTAGAATGTACCCCAAAACCCTATTCTAGTTATTCAGGCCCCTACAATATAGGACCCGTGACGAAGCTGCAGCAGTGGCTTCTGTTTCTGTCTGCCGGCTTATTGTGCTGATGCTGCTCAAGAAGTTGAGGATCCCAATGGCCGCTGTAAAACACAGCGGCATGAGTGGGATGATAATAGGAAGGTGGTGATGATGTTGTTGTTGATGATGATGTTGATGGTGATGATATCGAGTTGATGTTGATGTTGATGATGCCCCTCATGATGGTGGTTATTGATGACGATTGTGGCGATGATGACTTCACCTAGACTCACTTTTCATGATGATGGTTGATGACGATGGCGGCCAGTGGAGACCGAAGGTGCTGGTACTCTTGACTGGGACTTTGAGTCAGCATTGGTGCAGGTGATCAAAGAAACACGGCGCGAGTAAGGATGTCAGCAAACAAGCACTTTCATTTGAAGTTTCCAGGCCGGTTCAAGATTGGCTTTTTGGTACCTCAGCCTGACCGGCTTTCGGATTTAGGATGTCGATAAATAGCGTGCCGCACGACCATCACAGCTGCTCCGCGCAGTTCCTCTGTGCTTATGTGATGGCAAGCTTTCTGGATCATTGCAGGTAAGAGAAGCCTTTGTCACGGGCAGTCTTTGCTTGGAGACTTCTGCTGCCGGCTTTCAATGCCAGCTTATCAGGTATCCTATGCGCATCAGAGTCCTGCGCACTTGTGTCAGTTTCGTCGCCGGACTCATAGCAGTCTGAAGTGCAGCCGTAGAGCAGCCCTTGTGTCAGACAATACAGCTTGTTACAAGCGCACCTGCATAAGTCTGCGTTCATGCAGGGTTGTTCTTGTTAGACATGGCAAATGCAGAAGCCAGAAGCTTGAAACATGGTATGCCGCAAACCGAAAAGCCTGGAGCCAGGGGAAAAAAGCTTCATTCTTTTGCTATACGTTCCGCCTCGATGGCGTCTACTATGTGAACCTTCCCTGCTGTAGTAGGCACCTGACTGCGCGAAGCATTGAAGGAGAGCTCGACACCGGTGTACCACTATCATGTGCAAGACCAGGTGCATGGGAGGAGAGTGCATGCCCTGAGACCTGGGGCCCTAAATAGCAGTTATCGGGTTGGGTGTCCCTAACCCCAAACCTTAAGTATGTAATATAGGGGCCTTAATGCTTACCGGCTTACCTACACTATGATGGGGGTTCCTTACTATAATGAGAGTATGATGGGCCCCAAAACCTTATTCTAAGTATTAAGGCCCCTAAATTAGGGCCAGTTCTTGTTTTAGGGTTGGTTCGCCAAACGGGTCTGAGGAGGAGACCTGACTTTCGTTCTCAACTTCCAGATGCCGATTTTGGATCCGAAACCAGCTGTGAGGTGTCCGCATGCATTGACACACACCTTGGTGCGCGTGTATACCTACGTGTATGTACATACATGTTCCCACATGTATGCATATGTGTCCACACCTACAGAGAGAGAGAGAGAGCGAGTCATTTTCATGCGGGGCATCGGCTTCTAAGATTCCGCTACGGTTCTGCATAAGTGGTCATTATTACACCGTCAGACTCACAAGTGTGTGTTTGTTTGTGTGTGTGAGTGTGTGTGAGCACGAGCCGTAGCAATCATCGTACGCGGAATTACTATAGGGGCCTTAATAATTGGGCCCCCAAAACCTTCTCGAAGGTCGGTCAACAGTAGGCTTTAGGGCGTGATGTTGTAGAATCTAGGCTTGCATGGCGGTTTAGGGTTTAGGGTTTAGGGGTTTATTTAGGGCTTAGGGGTTTAGGTGCACGAGGTCCAGGTTTCCATGTTGGGTTTAGACAGTTATTACCAGGCCATGCTCGTACATGCTTCCTTGACGCTTCAGAATTTGTCTTCCTGAATCCCTCATTTCGCTTAGCCCTTTACGTCCTAAGCTTTAAGCCTCACAAATGAGCCTTAGTGAAGCCAGTTCCATCTCAAACCGTTACAAGCTCCCAACACTTAGCCGTGACCTCTGAACGTCATAAGCCCTACTCTGGAAATCCCAAGACCAGAAACCCTAACCCCCAAGCTCTTCAAAGTTGCCCACACTGCTAAACGACCCCCGAAGCCTTGCAATTATAGAACCCTATAGAACTCACGGAGCCCTTTAAGAACCGTGAAAGGATCCTCAGACGTACAATAATAGCCTTACACCTATAGTCTCCATTGTAGTTCCTTTTTTTGGTTAACCAGTTTTATGGTTAGGATCCTATAATAGAGATTTTGGTTAAACAACAAAAGGAACTACAATGGAGACTATGGGCAATACCCCTGAAGCAGGCGCCCTTCACAGTCGGCTGCCATGGGCCCAGTTCCAGCGGGGGCCTGGTCAGCTTGGCGGCAGCACGGCGCAGCAGTCGGGTTCACTCCAGTTTAAGAGTAGGGTTTAGGGTTTAGGGTTTAGGTTTAAGAGTAGGGTTTAGGGTTTAGGTTTAGGTTTAGGGTTTAGGGTTTAGGGTTTAGGGAGGGTGTATAGGGTTCAGGTGTTAGACTTCTTGGGTGAGGGGCTTAAAGGGGTTGGTAGAGATTTGCAGGGCTTGGGGTTGACAGAGCTGCAGGGAGGATTAATGCTCTAGAGGAGCTTGGGGTTGCAGCTGCTGGGATTGGAGGGCAGCATATTGCAACAGGAACAGTATGTATATATGTATATATATATATATGTACACAGATAGCCGGATCGATAGCAAATCACTTCAATTCAAGCAAAGTATTGCTCCTTCAAAATCGGGAATGAAGACTAGTCTCGTCACATGCATAGTTGTTTGTCGTGCTGACTCATGGTTCAGCAGCTTGTGCTTCTGATGCTCCCCATAGTTGAACCCGCTTAGTGGCTATTTGTACTTGAGTGCCCAGCTGTGTCCATGCTTATTTTCGTCCGTTTCTTGTATACGGAGGCTAGCTGTTTTGGATGCCTACACGGGCTTTTCCAGCAACAATGTGACCAAAGCTGTGGCACAGATGTATTTGTAACCTTGGCATGTCTTGGCTGAGTGACGACAGAGCTACCCTAGTCCTGCCCCACTTCTGTCCACACCTACGAGTTGCATTCGTTTTCTCTGTTTCGGCTTTTCATTGCGGCATGTAGATAGTCGTCATCTTGTACCGCCAGCAGCAGTCAGCGCGGGAGTTTGGAGTGGTTTGGTGCACGAGCGCTCGCCGGCAGCAGTAGCAGTGGCGCAGGAACAGAGACTAGTTGTACATAGTCTTCGTGGCTGCCTAGCTCTAGCAATGTGCATCTCGGTTGTCTGATTGCCATTGTCGTTCTTATCACCATTACCTTCTCTTGAACTTCAAACGGTACGATTTTGTTAGCACAACGACGTTCACACCTTGCCAAGTTTTGCCAAGGTGTGCCGCTCTCTGTACCCGAATTGCGGGAGCAGTGCTGACATCATCAGCGTCACCCTCAAAACAGGCCAGGCTGAAAGCTTGGCTAGACTTCTGCAGGCAACCGGCACAAACCTTTCACTTTTTGAGCGTCAGGTTCTGTTGAGCGGAAGGAACTCTTGTGGTTCCTGCGTCCAGACCCACTGCCATCCCTCAAGACACGGGACCTAAATCCATGAATTCCCAAACAGAGCAACCCTGCACCCACACCAACCCGAAGGTGCCAAAATCCCAGAACCCGAAAGCCCAAACACTAAAGCTCGAAAGCTATAAGCCCTGGAGTAGAAGCCAAAAAGTTGGAACATCAATATCCTCATGCCATTAAGGTAAGGTAATAGGAGTCCTGGCACCAATCATCATGGACCTTTGTTCCAACTTTCTGGGGCTTGCTGTACAGCCTACAGCCTTGTCGCCCTGGGAGCCCAGAGCCCTGCCTGGTATCCCTGCAGGCACCGTTCAGTACGCTCGTTTCTGCCCTTGCTTCGATGCAACTGGCTCGAATGTGGGCACCCAGGACTGGGTTTCAGGGTTCAATGCTCATGTCGTGTATTCAGTCGCTCTTCCAGCTATACTATTATACATATATAATAAATAAATACATCTGTATATATATATATATACACATATATTTATTTAGTTACTTAATTTTATGTGTATATATATGTACATATATATATATATACGTATGTGTGTGTATATATATGTACATATATAGTATATGTAGCTGTAATGGTTCTGCGGTATTTAAGATTCTAGGGGTACATTCCGACCAGGCAAACTTCCAGCATTCCCCAGAAGCGCACCCGAAAGCTAGCCCCAGCACCCTGGAGTCGCCACAAAACCCCTAGAGAGGTTCGGAGAATCCCGAATCCCTCGTTAAAGCACCACGATTGACTGTAAGCCCTAGCCCTAAACCCTTAAGTTAAGCCCGAAGCCCAAACCGTTAAGTCCTATTCCCTGCATCGTTAAAACCCAAAACCCCTACGCCCTGCATCTTACGCTCAGCCATGAACCCTGAAGCCCCACACCCCTCATCCCTCAAACCATATGCCCTGAACCCTAAAGATTGGCCAGATAAACCTAACAACAAACGAGCCTTACACTCCGCACCCTCAAACCCTAAACCCTTAATCTTTAGATCCTTGACTAAACCCGAAAGCCTTCAACCCCTAACACCTAAACCCTGAAACCCTAAACCCTTAAAACCTAAACCCTCGAAACCCTAAACCCTTAAAACCTAAACCCTGAAACCCTAAACCCTCGAAACCCTAAACCCTCGAAACCCTAAACCCTTAAAGCCTCGAAACCCTCGAAACCCTTTTGCCCCAAAGTCTGCTCTTTAGCCGGAAGCCTCCTTCGCCCCGCGGTGACGCGAGGAGCTTCCAGCTCTCTCGACGAGCGACATCTCCTTTACCGCAGGCAAGGAAGGTTTAGGAGTTTAGGGGTTTAGGGTTTAAGGGGTTTAGGGGGCTTAGGGTTGAAGGGTTTAGGAGTTTAGGGGTTTTGGGTTCCCTAAACCCTAATCCCTTAACGTTTAGGGGTTTGGGGTTCTCTGAACCCTAAGCCCTGATCCCTTAACCCATAGAGTAGCGTTTCATTGTCGTGTTGTTGATGTTTGTTTTTGGGTTGTTATTGGGTGGGTGAAAAATGCCCCCTCACAATTGGAGTGGGCTTTTGTGGTAGGTTATGTTACACATGCCATCCTTGTCCTGCCTTGATTGGAGGTTGCCGGGGTCGAAACACATCTGTGGATTCGTGGCAGGTTCAGCAACTGTTCAGCATGGGCTTTAGATGCCTTGTGCTTGTCCATGTATTCATGTTGCCAGAGCCTTGGCTCACAGACCTCGGAGTTTCTGTTGAACGTTTCTAATAACCCTAAGTCTGCCAGCCTCGAAAGAAGCTGCTGATGCCAAGAAGCCGCTGAACCTGCCACCTCAAACACATAATATGTTTATATCTATCTATCTATCTATCCATCTATATATATATATATATATTGCTGTTATTGTTAGTAGTAAGTGTTAGTGTTGTTGCTGTTGCTGTTGCTGTTGCTGTTGCTGTTGCTGTTGTTGTTGTTGTTGTTGTTGTTGTTGTTGTTGTTGTTGTTGTTGTTGTTGTTGTTGTTGGTGGTTGTTGTTGTTGTTGTTGTTGCTGTTGCTGTTGCTGTTGCTGTTGCTGTTGCTGTTGGTGTTGTTGTTGTTGTTAGTAGTAGTAGTAGTACTTTTATCATTAGTATTCTTATTAGTTTTGTTATTATGTTCAGCAGCACTGTTATTATTATTACTTTTTTTTACTAGTATTATTAGTATTACTATTACTATTACTATTACTATTACTATTACTATTACTATTACTATTACTATTACTATTATTATTACTATTACTATTACTATTACTATTACTATTACTATTACTATTATTATTATCATTATTATTATTATTAGTAGTAGTATTACTACAAGTGTATACACATGATACATATATATATATATATAAATAATCTACAGATGCACAGGCAGCTCCCCGAGCACTTCCGAGTCCTCCACAACCACGACCTCTCAGTCGACGGCGGGTTCCACATCCACCGGCTCCACAACAGAGTCTTCAACAGTGCTCTTCGCCTGAAGAAGCAGCGAAATGTCAGCGGAGCGCCGTTGTTCCTCTTGGTAACCTGTTGTCGCCCCTATAGCTTGGATGATGATTGCGATGAAGGCTTCGTGGCTGTAGTAGTAGCATCCGTAGTCGTCGTGACGTGGTCGTCGGCGACGTAATCGTAGTCGTAGTCATAGTAGTGGGTTGTGATTGTTGTAAGCCCAGTGGTGGTAGTTGGAAAAGCAGAAGCAGGAGAAGCGTAGCTCAGGTGCAGTAGACCTCTCGATCCCACTATTCTGTTGCCAACCCCAGAGACTCCAATATCCCTTAATTAAGGACTACACCCTAAAGTTATAGTAGTTTGTACGACCCCAAATTTAAGGACTCTTCCTTCATTAAGGGATTTCGGAGCCTCTGGGAACTAGATCTCGTGGGCATCTCCAAGGACGAACATCCCACTTCTGCCGGTTTGCTCAGAGAGAAACACCACGTCGACAAGCGAGAATGACTAATCATTACTATACGTGAATTACGAGAGACTGGGGGACGAGAGAGTCAGAGAGCAAGCGAAACACAGAGAGAGAGAGAGAGGGAGGGAGAGAGAGAGAGAGAGAGCGAGAGCGAGAGCGAGAGAGCGACGGAGACGGAGAGAGAGACGGAGAGAGAGGGACAGAGAGAAACAGACAGAGAGAGAGACAGAGAGCGAGAGCTGGGAATGGTTTGAAGATAGAGAAAGGGAGAAACAAAGGGGGAAGCTGACAAAGACATGTAGATAGGGCGAGAGCCATGCTCAAACCGAGGTCGCAAACAGATGCCGCCGACTCCACCACGCCCACGACCACATCCACGACCTCCCAGTCCGCGGGCTCCACATCCACGACTTCCCAGCCCGCTGGCGACACATCCACGACCTCGCAGTCCACGACCCTTCAGCCCGTGGGCGACCAGTCCACGACGGCGCAGTCCACGGGCTCCACAACAGAGTCTTCAACAGAGCTCTTCGACTGAAAAAGAATGAAAATCATGATCATCTCATTCGTGCTCCGCTTGCAAACGCGAATTACGAGTATGGCTGTTTGAAAGGAACTTGTTTCAACTCATGTAGTAGCAGTAGCCGTAGTAGGCGTAGTCGTAGCCGTCGTAGTAGTTGTAGTAGTAGTTGTAGTAGTAGTAGTAGTAGCATAGCAGTAGTAGCAGCAAGTAGCAGCAGGACGAGTATTAGTAGCATTGGCAGTAGCAGTAGCAGTAGTAGTAGTAGTAGCAGGAGTAGTAGTAGTAGTAGTAGTAGTAGTATTGGCAGTAGTAGTAGTAGCAGCAGCAGCAGCAGTAGCAGTAGCAGTAGGAGTAGTAGTAGTAGTAGTAGTAGTAGTGGTAGTAGTAGTAGTAGTCGCAGCAGCAGCAGCTGGTAGCTGTGGTTGAAAGAGGAAGCAGTCACAACCAACTGTAGTCGCTGGTCCTGCAGTTGTATTGTGTTGATTCGTTGTGTGATTGTCTTTTGTAAGATTAATTATACTTGGGACAGCCAAACCATGGTACCTGTAGTAGGATGTAGTAGGAATATTAGAGAAGCAGCGTAGCTCAGGAGCAGTAGACCCCAGATCAATCTGCTATGTTTCCAAACTAGATCCAGCAGAGCGTCTGCAATCACGAGGAGGACTCGTTGCCGACTCACACCCGCACC
The DNA here is from genome assembly GCA_003297005.1 of Symbiodinium sp. clade A Y106. Taxonomy (NCBI): domain Eukaryota; class Dinophyceae; order Suessiales; family Symbiodiniaceae; genus Symbiodinium; species Symbiodinium sp. clade A. The sequence continues at coordinate 73,660 of BGNK01002827.1, forward strand.
TCTGCCTGCTCAGGCAGAAATACAGCATCACCAAACAGTCACAGCTGAAATACGGGAGGCAAGGGGAGCGAACGACAGAGAGGAAGAGAGAGACTGACAAGACGTCATCGACCGTGGGAGGAGGAGAAGACAGCGAGAGCAAGAGGAAATAGAGAGAGAGAGGGAGAGATGTGCGAGAGTCGGAAGAGAGAAAGATAGAAAGGGACACGCAGACGAAGATAGGGAAAACTTGCGAGTGCATTGCCGAGTCCGAGGTTGGAAGCAGACCAATCTGCGTCGACGTCGCGTGCGACTGTGATGTCTGGAAGCTTCCTTTCCAGCAAGGCATGGCCGCAGGGTTGGGGTTTAGGGTTGGGGGTTTAAAGTTTAGGGTAATATAGGGGCCTAAATAATCACCAATACTATTTTGGGGGGTTCCTTACTATCATTACAGTATCTAATATACCCCCAAACCCTATTCTGCTTGCTAAGGCCCCTATAGTGGCTCCAAGTGACACATCTAAAGGACGACATCTCATTTAGCCGAGGCCTCCTTTCAGTAGACATGCGACAGAAATTTGTATAGTGCTCTTCTGTCTGGTTCTTAGTAGGGAATGGGGGAATGGGCTATTGGGACTACTATTGGGGATTATGTAGGGACTACCGTAAGGATCCATTCCCCCATTCCCTACTAAGAACCAGACAGTCTTGTCTTACCACGCGACGGAGTAGCCAGATACAGAACCTCTCAACCCCTGTGCGTCTCAGCATTTTAAACACTAAGTTCAAGGTACTAAACCATATAAAGCCTAAAGCTCTGAGAATGGAGGTCTGAGCTGCGTAACAAGGAGCAAGTACTCCGGCCCTTGATTTTGCTAAACTCTTGTCATATGCCTCGAGGCAGACATCGAAAGGTATTCAAGCATTGAATTTCGATCTTAAGGGTTTTCATCGGCTGTAGACTGTAGGCCTGGAGTCTGTGGATCCAGTGATTCCGAGTTGCAGTGATGTCCACGGCACAAATCGCTGGGGAAGATGATTCAAAACTTGGCTTAACAACACTCGTCAGTAGTAGGAGCCTCGGTAGTGGGTCGAAGACAAGGATCACCCGAGAATCGAGCGCGGAGTACCCGCGTAGGGCAAGTTGGCCTTGTCAAAGCAGGCATTGCAAGGTTTTTATCATGTTTCTGTAGGCAGCAGTGTCTGTTCGCTAAATTGCGACTTCTCCGACCATCACCACCATGCTTGATGTGTTGATTGTATGGCGATTGGTTGCAGCAGTTTTGGACTTGATAGTGCTCTTAAAAGTCTTAAGTTGCACTCGACTGAGGCCCTGTGTAATGTCAAACCATCGAATTCACAGAAACCCCCACTCCAGACTCCCCATTTCTTGTGATGTGAGCCTCGCTGCCTACGCAGTCGGTTATTGGTCTGTTGGGTACGTGCAAATTTTGGAAAAGCTGAAGGGGAATAGTACGCCCGCTATCCGTACACAAATACAGACATGTCTCTCTCTCTCTCTATATATATATATATGTATATGCATATATATATTTACCGTATCTTAAATTAGCTTCTCTCTTAATATCTTATTCCATGATATTATATATATATATATATATATATTATTACATTATAGTGTAGTAAAGTATGTTGTCTTCTTGAATATTTTTAAGCATACAGTGATACAATGTAATCCTTTTGAATAGTAGTTGATTTTTATAAGATTTCATTTTTAATACTATACAAGCTTGTATGATTTTAGAAAATGTTATGTAGTTTTCATGATGTTGCATCTTATTTCATAATTTAGTATATTATCAGAATATGCGTTGCTGTATCATGTTATAACTATGTTCTTTAACTATGTGTTACAACATACCAAATTATAGAAACTAAACTCTTGTACATTAGATCAAGTCATGGCATATCACGTCATGTACGTAGGAATTGCTTGGACCTGATCGTCGATCACCGTGCAGGTTGGCTGGGCCCTGACGGCCGCTGGGTGCTTGGCCACTGCACCCGATCCGCGCTGAGCCGGGATTTCAATTTCAAATTGCACAAGGAGGAGCGGTTTAGGGTTTAGACGAAATCTTCTAGCACGAAAATGCAGGAAGCGGTATGTTTGTTCATTCATCAGTAAGTTTAGCAAAGAGTAGCTTATGCGTTGGGATCTTCCTCCGATCTCGACAACCATGTAATGCGAGGTTCCACGCACCACGAGCAGGCCCCAGAGACGTTGACGGTGGATGGAGGTTATTAGGTTTCAGTATGGTCTCACACACACACACATACATGTGTGGTACACTACGTTTACTCTAGGTGGCCCTGTTTCTTGGGGTCCACCCCTCTTCAATACAAGCCAAGACTACGGGTAAGACAAGGTTCTTCAAGACTGCCAAATTAGATAAGGGTTCCGTTCGATACGGGTTGTTCTAGACAGGGGCTTCTGTGAAGGAAGGGTGTCCAGTGTTCTGACTTTGAATGTCCTCGCCTGGCTTCTCATGTTTGGGCTTGTTTTGGCTCAGATGCACACATGCAGACGTCCAAATAGACAGACAGACCGACGGACAGACAGACAGACAGGCCGACGGACCGACAGAGACAGACATAATAAGGCTGCACATATGTGGTGCCCAAACCACGGGGTCACTTGAAGGTAGTCTGTTCGTATATAACTGTATGTGCATAATATTGAGTTGAACACATGTTCGATGATGTCAAATGCCGTTGCAGTGTGTATGTAAGTGTGTGTACGTGCAAGCAGGTAGGTAGGCAGGCAGGCAGGTAGGTAGATAGGTACACACTAATTAGCGTATGTGTCTAATTAGCGTATGTGTTTATGTATGTATGTATGCATGCATGCATGCATGTATGAATGTAGGGTGCGTGCATGTGCATATGTACAAGTAAAAACAGGTAAACATATATAATAGATATGTATCTCTGCACGTATGTACGCATGTATGCGTGTATTTATGTATGTACGCATGTATGATCGCCTGTATGTCCGTATGTACGTACGTAAGCAATGGGTATGTATGTCGCATGTATGCATGCATGTGCGTGTGTATGTATGTGCGTATGTTTGCACGTATGTCTGCAGTTGTGTATGTATGTATGTACGTTTGTATGTGGGTATGTACATCTGTATGTATGTCTGAGTGTAGGTGAGGATAGCATACTGAAATGAGATGAATGAATGAATGCAGCCTGTAGTTATGTCTGCATGTATGGATGTATGATGCATGTGCAAACGTGTGTTCGCTTATATACATGCATGTCTGCAAACAAACAACATACTATAGTAAGGTGCATGTATGTACGCATGCACATATGTGCGTGCGTACGTATGTTCGTATGTACAGTATGTATTCATGCAGGTATGTATGTGTATATGTATTTACGTATATGTCCGCACATACGCACGTATGTATGCATGGCTGCATGAACTTATGAATGAATGGATCAAAGAACGAACATATGTATGCATGTATATATATATATGTATGTATGTATGTATGTATGTACCTATGTACTTATCTGAGCACGTATGCTTGCACATATTCAGGTATGTTTGCATTTATGTATGTCTTTGTGCGTACGTACATAGGTAGGTAGTACGCTTCTGTGCACATGTTTGTACATCTGTAGATATGTTGGTATGTATGTATGGATAAAAGGATAAAAGGATGGATGGATGGATGGATGGAGGGATGGATGGATGGATGGATGTGCATATGTGCACCCACACACATCCACCTATGTGTAACTTAGTCATGCCAGTAAGTCTTTAGCCTTCATGTTTGTACAATGTGCATGTCTGTCTGTCTGTATGTATGTATGTTTACTAAACCTGCTGAATGTTGTGTTGGGCAGCCACCATCTTTGTCTTTACATATATTTACATATATGTGTGTGTGTGTGTATGTGTGTGTGCCTGTGTATGTGTGCATGTGTATGATGTGAATTTTTATATATATATGTGTGTGTATGTATATGTACATGTGCATGCGTATGCGTATGCGTATGCATATACGTATGTGTATGTGTGTGTATATCTAGAGAAATATATAGGTACAGATATAAATATAGATATAGATAATGGATATGTGTGTCTCGCGGGCACTCTCAAGTCGAGATAAAGTCGAATGCGGCTTTAGTTGCGTAGCTGTGTTGGGCCAAAGAAATTGGAATTTGTGCTCAAGAACTGGCTACCAGCCTGAGAATTCTGCAGAAGAGACCCCAGCATGGATGGCGTCCGCGCTTTTGCTACAACTCCCCAACCCGAAGCGCCAAACTCCCTAGTGCTTCATATTACATAAGGTCTGTGGTTGTCTTCGCTTATGTACCGGTTTAGGAGAGATCTTCTTGCCACAGGAGCGACTGGCTTAATGATTCCCATCTCTGGCCAGGTTGCGGTTTTGGGGCTTTTGTGGTTCAGGGTATAGGTTTTATCTAAGTTTTTGGGTAGGGCTTAGGTGGTAGGGATTCAATATTTTGGGTTTTGGGCTCTATAGGGTTAGGGCTGAGAGCCCTCTCGCTTGCGCACCTGTATGCTTGCTGCCAGAGGTTGTCTCACTTTGTAGCGAATCCCACATGCTTCAAACCAACACCACACCCTGAAAGCACAAACTCTGAAGCCCAAACCCTCAAACCCGAACCATGAACTCCTGTGGCCGCAAGCGCCGAGCACTGACTAACTAATTATCTCATGAACCGCAAGAGTCAAATCCAATCCCTGGCCGAGAAGGTAAACTAGGCACTGGATTTAAGGTTGAGGGTTTGCTGGCATAGTCAGATATCCAAATCCCGGAACTGTCCCAGAGCACAGCAAAAAAGGCTGCTGGACTGCCTCTAGTCTAGAGTCTTCGGTGTTGAAGGTTGGAGTGTTCGACTCCCGAAGGGGTCATCGCCGGCTACATGGTTCAGCCGTATTGATGATTATCCGTGCAACTAGTACAAGCTACTGTTCAGATTTGCGGGAGCTTAATATGAAAGCTATCTGTGCAGCGTTCCCAGCGTTCCCTTGACCGAGCACCAACTCTCAGCCTGCAGCTCCTAGAAGTCACCAAGCTGGGGGCCTCAGCTGTGAGCTTTTCCGCGTGGCCGCTTTAAGCTGGCACACCGAGCCTCACCTGCCACGCACTCCTGCTCAGTCACTTTCGGGCTCCTCGCACCTGGCCCGCCCGCAGCCAGGTGGGACAACTGCGACTCTGCAAGCCTCAACCCCAACACAAAGCTTGAGCCCTGAGTTTGAGGACAATTCTACACTCTCGGTCCTTTGGGCGTTCCAAAGACGGATTATGCAGTAATTACTGCCTAGCGGGGCCCTCATTCCTAATAAGCTGCTTGCTGTATTGTAATGGACTTACCCCTTCAATCCGGAACATTCAGCTGCTGAAGACCGCAAGCACATGATGCCAGCCATTCTGATTCGCCATTGTCCGGCTCGGCCCACCGGTGCATGTTTCCATGTTCATTGCTTCGCATGTGTGTGACTCTGTCGCGGTTTGCTGCGACCCTGAGAGCAAGAAAGATGGATCACTTGCCTCGCCGTCGTGGTGGTTGTTTTGAGACCCGCATCCCTACAGACCACAGATCTCGGCCAACTTGCTGGAAGACTTGCCTGGTAGATCATGCATTGATGTTCCAGCGGAGACAGCTTTGTCTGAAGGGGTTGCTTGAAGAGGTTTAAAAGATCAACCATCTGGCATGTTGAGTCCAGGCTCCATGGCTTCATGTTCAACGTTCAACATTCAGCTGCCGAAGAAGTAGCAACTACACAACGGTCTCAGGCTCGAATCATGGCGAATTCGCCAAGATCTTTTTTATAAGTTAGGGCTGTGTATCCTTCGAAACCGTCGTGAACCCAAACTGGAAAACGCTGAAGCCCCTCACGATTTAGTTGGGAACGGCAGCCATGGCGCTCTCGTCCCCTGAGCGCCATGCCGAGCGATCCCCGGAGCCCCTTGGCAGCAGAGCCCTTCAGTATTCATGGTATTGACTACTTTCATATGACTTCTGCTACTACCGTGCATATATTGATCGTGCTTACCATACTTTCTGCTACGTATCGCGCTGGTCCTAGTATGACTATCATTGCTATCAGCACGGTTTGAAGGCCTTGAGCTTTGAGGCTTTAAGTCAGGATCTGGTGATTTTGACCGGAGTTTGGCAACATCCCTGGTTGCTTAAGTTTGATCTTTTCACTGCAGGGTCGTCCAGACTCCTTTGAGCAACACGGTACATGATTAAGGGCTGCATGGCTCTTTGTGCACATGGAGAGATGAACTTCCTTCGCCTTAACCTACCTTTGGTTAGTAGGGAATGGAAGAATGGTAGTAGTAGTATTTACAATTGTACCCCATTCCTCCATTCCTAAACCCTAAACCCTAAACCCTAAACCCTAAACAAACCCTAAACCCTACCCCATTCCTCCATTCCCTACTACCCAACGGGAGCCTCAAGTGATCACCCCATCCTTCATTTTGGGGGGTCCCTGGTCTGAATTGCTCGGCTCTCTGCTTTGACCCTAAGCCCAAGCAGAGAGAGGAGATGGGACGGTTTAGGGTTTAGGGTTTGGGGTTTAGGGTTTAAGGTTTAGGGTATAGGGTTTAAGGTTTAGGGTTTAGGTCGAACTGTGACCGTAAACCTGATGATGAGGACTCCGAAGACGAGGAAGTCAGCCAACTGTCACATTACGCAGCTGTCAAAAGGGGGGTAAACCTGAAGCCCTGAGGTCCAGAGTAGGTGCCGGATGAATCATGCACCAGCCCGCGACCCGAAGTGCCCAGCCACATATAAGCCCTGTTGAAGGTCGCAGCCCCCCTGCACTGGCCAAGGTCACCTCCGGAAGAGCACCTTGCTCATATCTCAGAAGTGCTGCGTCAGAGCCGCAAACCCAGAGGTTTATTGCGAGGTGTTTGGGCCTTCGACGATTAAGGTATTCGATGACGCATGCGGGTTATGGGGTTTTCGGCTTGGAGTTTCTTGGATCATCTAGGATATCTATCTACATGGCTGGTGCTTGTTTTGGGCTTCGGGTTGGCAGTGCGTTGAAGCATTGGATTGCCACTTACTCTGTGGGCACTGTGGGCCTTGAACAGCTATTTGCGGTTCAGGGTATGTGGCGTGGGATAATCTGCTCAGGGTTCCGGGATCAGGATTGAAGGAGTCAACATACCGGATTGGACACCCTGCCATTGGCATGCCCCGGTTGCGGACAGCGCAGTCCCGTGACGATGCCAGCTTTATGATTCAGTTTTACGGCTTCGGGTGAAGGGCCAAGGGTGTTTGCACCCACCTAGAAGTTCTTGGGCTTGCAAGAAAGTCAAAGGTCCCTTGGCTAAGCCCCCAGAGTCTGGGGCCCCAGACCCTGCCCTATCCGCTCAAGCAAAACCGAGCTACTTAAATAAGGATGCTAGGCCGCGGTTGTGACGAAGGATCTCAGATCCGGTTTGGAGTGTGCCTATGGTCTTCATTGCAGTTCCTTTTTGTGTGGGTGACCTTATTTCATCCGAAACATTGGTTAAACTACGATGGAGACTATACTGTAGGTAAGGTTTAGGTGGAGTGGAAGGTCACGGGAGGCACAAGTGACTAGGAAGAAGTCGGTTTCTAGCAGGTCATACCGAGCCCTAAACCCCAAACCGTAAACCCCAAAGCCCAACCCTTCAACCCTTAAACTTTAAGCCTTATATAAGCCCTCTTAAACCCTCACCCTAAACCCTTGACCACTAACTCTGAACCCTAGATAGACCCTAAACCCCTACAGCCCTAAACCCTAATCCCCTAAACCCCAATCCTAAATCCTAAACCCTTAGGCACCAACACTAAACCCTAAACCCCTACAGCCCTAAACCCTAAGCTTTCATACAGCAGAGCTTCACAGAGGCGACCTGGAAGTGTCGAGCTCTGGCACATCGCGGCCCGAGCAGGCAGAGCGAGTTCATAAAGCTTTGGGTTAGGGAAAAAGGGTTTAGAGTGTAGGGTTTAGAGTTTAAGGGTTTAGGGTTTAGGGTCCATAAACCTTTGGGTTTATTCTTTTATAGGTTATAGTGCTTTAGTATTTAGGGTTAGGGATAAAGAGTTTAGGGTTTAAGTTTAGGTTTAATGGTTAGCGCTTTCTAGTTTAGGGCTTTGGAATTAATTAGGGTTAGGGTGTGTTCTGTTTGCGGCGTCTGAGGCTTGGTCGGGTCAATCGGCCCAGGTTCCTGGAACTCAGATTTAAACTGAATCGAGGCAGTCCTCTTCACAGACTGAAGGGCTTATAGTTGCATGCAGAGGCCTTCCTGAAGTTTCGGCGCCTGGGGCGACATCATGGGCAGGTGTGTTGCTTTCGGTGGAATAGTAATACGAGCATGGCTGGTAGTACTAGGAGAACTACTGGCAGTTGTGGTTGTGGTAGCTTAGGTCTTTCAGTTCAGGGTTTGCTTAGGGGTTTCTGGTGGCAGTCCGTGATTCCTGAAAGCACCAGACTGGGCGCCTTGAGTGGGCTAGAATAATTACAAAGAAGCACAGAAGCCGGAGTTTCCATTACATGTGACACCTGAACTCCAAAATCCTACACCCACAGCCGCAGGAACTAGATGCAAGGACCTCAGGACCTTTGTCAAGGGCTGACACCCGAAACGACAAACCCCCCAGGGTAGGCACCTTTACCTTGTGTCGGTTGTATGCTCCTGCTACAATTAAGGTTGGGGTTCATGGTTTACCATTTACGGTTTAGCTGTTTTGGGCCATAGAACTCGGAAACAAAGCAGGGCCGAGATAGAGTCGCATCGAAGTTCTCCGGTCAGGAGGAATGGACAGCAGCCTTTCGCCAGGCCACGTCATGGCCACCTCCACTCCAGTGGGCTTTCGGTTTGAAGTTCTTTGTTGTTCGTTGTAGTGTGTTCATTTGGTTTGTGGTTGATGGTTCGGGTGTATATCTATGGGGTTTAGTGCATGTTTGCGCAGGCTCCGTCGCAAAGTTGCCATTTGGGAACAGAGTCTTGAGACGCATGTCAGTTGACTTGTGTACAGTGGCGACATATGATCAACCCTACACCCTACTTTATTCCTAAACCTGCACCAGTAAGGGAACTCCTAGGGATGACATTCGGGCCATTGCAGACTTTGGACTTTGAGACAAGGTCGTAGAACCCCTTATGCCCAAGCCGAAACCGTAGATCCAAAACCAAAGCCCTGAAGCCAGAATCGGAACCCTGTGGAGCCCTGATTCTCCCGCAAGCTCCTGAATCCCCGATTTAGTCTAAAGCCCTACAAAGTTAAAGCCTGGCCTTAAATTGTTCAAGATCCCGAACCCGCGGGGGTAAAACCCTAAAACTTGATAGCTCCAATCCTCAGAGCCCGGCGGCAGGCAGTCGGCTATGTGTCCGGGGACTCCTCCTGGAGTGGAGGTGGCATAAACCCACAGGTTGTGTTGTAGTTTGAGGATTCTGTGTTAATCTTGAAACTAATGAACATTAGCTTAGATGTTATCCGTAGGCGGCATGATGATGATTGATGATGGCGATGTCGGCGATGCTGCTGCGGCTGATGTTGATGTTGTCGACCAGAGTGGTCAGCGAAGCGCTGAGCTCGAGTCTTCAGGAGCTTTACGTATATCCACGAAGGTCGAAACTTAAAGTCTTGAGCGAAGCGAGTCTGCAGAAGGTTCAGGGCATCAATTTCTTCTTGGTCCGGTTTTCTAAGCATTCTGCAAATGTCATACAGTGCCTATTCATGATGTCTTTCTCTGTGGCACATCACCAGCAGTTGCAGCAGCTGCTGATGCCGCAGCTGGCGCTGAAACGACGCCGACTATACTGTTAGAATAGCTCAAGTATGAGTTTTCGATGAGGTTACGAGAATGTTACTGTAAGGTCACCATACGGTTACGAAAAGCTTACTACAAGGTTACTATAATAAGTTATAAGGTTACTATAAGGGTACTATGGTTACTATAAGGTTACCCTAAGCTTACAATAGGGTTACTATCCGCCCGGTGCCAGGGGAGGCATGGCCTCAATCGCTGGCTGCCAATGTGCCTTGGCACAGCAATCGAAAGGTCAGCTCTATAGGTCTCTCTGTAATTTATGAAGGGTTTCGGGTTCTTGGTTTAGGTCTCGTTTTTATGGCTTCAAGGATTTTAGGCATTTAAGCCTTAAGGTTTATAGGGCCGTTTGTGGGTTTGATAGCATAAAATAGCGAGCCCGAGGTGGTTCTTCGGGCTCGTCGAGTTTTGATGTCTGTAGGTACCTGAAGAAAGGGTTTAGGGTTTTGGGATTTAGAGCTTTAGGGTTTAGGGTTTAGGGAGGGGTGTGATGTTCAACCGGGGGTGTAGTCTTCCCAGCTTCCACTCTGACCCTGCTTCTTCAAGGATTCTGGATTTCGGCTTCGCGGATTCTTGTCAGAGGCAGGTTTCCCAAAAGCTCAGTGGCTCTGCTCGTGCAGAGAGCTGGGAATTTCTGGTTCCGAGGATTGCCATGCAAAGTCTTAGCAGGATGCGGGGCAAGTGCACCTCTAAACCCTATACCTAAGCCCAAAGCCTATAGCCCAAACCAAGAGCTTGCGGGATTCTGAGTGCTCGTTTTTTATGAGACTCTAAGCTTTCACAAGCTGTTGGAAGGACAGATCCGAGCCAGGCATCGGAGTTCAGGCTTCTGTCCGGGAACATGCTCCTGATGGATCCTCTTGTATCATGCATACTGCGTACCTGTGTAACTTGTGCATCTATATTTGTAGTTGAGGGATGTTGAGGGGGCACAGAGAGAGAGAGAGAAAACAAAAAAGACACGGACAGAGATGGAAAGAAAAGAAGTCTGTTCCGCATGTGTTTCGCACAACCCAGATTCTGTGGATCTCACAGTCGAGTCGCTATACACGTGCATCTTGTACAGATCTTATAGCTCTGCACAGGTTGCAAGCCTTCTTACCGTCTCACGGCTGCTTTACAGTGGGTCTGTGGTTTAGCGTTTTGGGTTCCGTGTGCGGGGTACAAGTAGAAAATCCACCATTCCGAATGCCAAAGGTTCTCGATGCGATCTCTACCTACGTGCCGGATGGCTGGGTTCAGGCGGGAAGGAGTTTGGCCCTGTGGGTGCCAGAGCTGTTTAGAATTGAGGATGGGGTCTTGGATGTGTGGCTTGAATTTTCTGTTGGGAGTGTTGTGCCTAGCTGCAGCTTATGATTTTCCGCTTTCTGCAAAGAATGCAACCGTCCCACGTTGGTAGAAATACTGAAAACAATTACAATTTGGGTATAATATGAAAGGTACTAACAGTTGTGTGAGGTACTACCAGAACCCGCAACCCGGATCAACTCTGTGCAGGGTTGAACTCCATCAGTCCCGAATTGTGCAGTAACTGCCCCTCCGCCGAAATCCTTTTGATTTCCGAATATGGGTAGTCTTGAACCGATCAGATCCTAAGGGGTGAACCCGACTGGCGGGCGGAATAGCATTCAATGGGGCGTCGTTGATGTGTGACTTAAAGGAAACTTTGATAGCACCGTTTGCAAGGAGAAAAGAGCAACATCGATCATATTTTGTATGGTAACGAGCACGTCACATACCATATCTCTGTAGAACACACTGCCCCACACAGGCTGGGCGGGGTCAACCAAAACGACCACAGGCCAGACCCCGCAGGGGGGGGAGGGGACAAGGCACGTAACGATGACATTACTACTAACAAGCGGCAGCAACCATACCATACCTCTGTAGAACACATTCCCCCCCGTAGGCGGGGCGGGGCCAACCAAAAAGACCACAGGCCCCACTCCACAGGGGGGGGGAGGGGGCGAGGCCAAACAAGACCAGACGGGGAAAGCAACAAGCCCAAACAAGACAACTACAACGGGGGATGCCATGGGGTGGGGGGGGGGAGGGGGGGTGTGGCAGCCCTGCATCATAAAAATTCTGCAGTGCGACGCTTTCTGTATATATATATATATATCTATATACATACATACATACATACATACATGTATATATGCATAGACTCGTTTACGTATGTGTGTATGTATGCATGGCTGGTTGGCTGGCTGGCTGACTGGTCTGCCTGTCTGTCTGCAAGTCTGCATGTCTGTGTGCCAGTATGTCTGCATGTCTTTCTCTGTGTCTCTCTGCATGTCTTGTATGTCTGTCTTTCTGTCTGTATGTATGAATGAATGTATGCATGCATGCATGCATGCATGTTTGCCAGTGTGCTTGTATGCGTGTGTGTGTGTATGTAAGTAAGTAAGTAAGTAAGTGTTATACATATATATATATACACATACGCATGCCTTCATATGGTATATGGAACATCATGCGAAACGACTTAATATTTTTGTTGCTCAGAGATTTGAGATGAATGAGAGATGTGCTAGCATTAAACGGGTGATGGGGGGTTGCTTCTGGGTCCTTTTCTTTTTCTTGAGTGCGGGTTGTGGTGGCAAGGAGTTGACATATTCGAGTTTCACTGGAGAGTAGCACATGCTGACTACTTATACACTGTTGACTTGTTGACTTTCTTAGGATTGCCTTCCACTTGTGCTCTCGCCCACCCGATACCTGTAGTGCTGCATCAAACAGAGAGCACCACAAGACTCGAATTGCAGGACGATGCAGGCGACTCCTCCGAATCGCGCGGGAGTGGGAATGGCTCGAAGAGCGACGAGAGCGCCTCCTTGGATGTCAAACTTCATGGGCTATTCAGGGCTTGGGCTTACGGGTTCAGAAATTCAGGGCTTTAGAGGGAATGTAGACACTCTGAAAGACAGGGCTCTTCGATATCCAGGCCCCGCTGGGCAAGTAGTGCATACAGGTGTGCTTACGAAGGCTCCAGAAAAGCCCAAAACCAGTGAACTCTGATTTAAGCGCTGTACCGCCAAGCCTGTGAAGGATCCCTCTCAGGTTTCAGGAAGGCTCCTTACTTAAGGGAGCAGTCCTAGGCCGTTTTCGAAGGCGTCGTGGTCTCACAGCAAAAAGTAATGCGAGATTTCAACCTCTGAATCTGACAAAGCCCACATGCCGTTGACCACAGCTGCATCCAGGAAGAGTTCCTGCCATCTAAAAGATGGCGCAACGCGAGCCCATCAATCCCCCAAACTAAAACCGCGAAGCTCCTTGATTCCGTCTTGACATAACAGCCCGAAGGTCTCGAAGCTGTGGGGCCTCATTCTACATCCTACAAGTCGTAGACCCAAAAGTCCAAACCTGCATGCTAAACTTCTACACCATAACAGTCCTGATGCAGCCTCCTGATCCCAAATGGAAGGTGCTCCGTCCGATGGGAAGGGAACGATCTCCCAACTAAGAGCCGTTCGCCAGCGCATCTGGGGCGCAACAAGCTGTTTTATGGGGTTTCCAGAATCAGGCTTAGGGTGTTGAGGGGTAGATCCTGAAGGGCTTGAGGGTGTTGCGAGGGCATCGGATGGTTTTCGAAGACCTAAGAAGCTGCGGGCTCTGAAAACACTGAACCTCTGCTTAGTGCGCGTCCGCGGCCATGGGGAGCCAGAACTCCAAGGTGATCGATTGCCTGGTCCTCGCAGACGACTCACGTGATGCCAAGGGCAAGAAGTCCGGTGGCATTGCACAGGTTGGCTGGTTGATAGGTGCGAAGCTGCGTTTCGGCGAGACATTGCTGGTGCGAGAGATCAGTCCGCAACTTCTCGAGTTCAGCGACCCTTCTAGCGGCAGCACGACGAGGCATGAAGACCTAACCCCCGTTGCCAAGCTGCTTGAAGAAAGGGGCCAAGGGCTCCGGGAAATGCAAATCTGGTCGCATGGAGGGATTGCGCGGCCGGTTATTGGTGATACCGCCCTAAGTGCAAGCAGCTTCCGCTGCTTCAGAGACGTTTTCGAAGAGGGCCGTGGTGTGATTTGGTTTCGATGTTGCAATGTGGCCCGGGACAGGGATGGTCATGAGTTCCTCAAGGCAGTCGCAGAGGCCAGCTAGGCACGATTTGTGGCAGGGCACGAGGCAGTGATCGGGCCTTTGCAGCCTCAGCTCACTCTGTACGATGCCGCAACAGGCAACTACCAGGGACCCAGAGATGGCGCATGGGCAAATCTGTGTGCCCACCTGCACGACATTTTCAGCGTCGTGAAATTCGCCGAGAAACAGGCTCGTTCGGGACCCCTGCAGGAATGACAGTTCCGGGCAAACTGCTTTGCCTGCATCACGACAAAAAAGTAATTAGCATCATGTGGGAACGCGGATGCTGTTTATAGCAGCTCAGCCAGTGTGAGACCACACCTGGATTGAATGCCGTGCTTATGCCGTTTGAGCACAACAGCATCTCAATCCAGACTTCGCTAAGTTTCGAGATACTTGTGCAGACGAAGTAGCTTCGGAGTAGTTCGACCGCGAGTTCCAACGCAGAAGGAAGACCTTGAGCCAGCTTTACTGGTCATCAAGGAAGGCACAAATTCTCTCTACTCAAGCAAGACAGGATTATCTATGTTGTGTTGCTTCTTTCTTCCTGCGCAAGAACCGTCGGCGTTTGCAAAGCAATATTGCCACTGCATGCATGGACCTGCATCGTTGTGCCGCATTTGTACAGGGATCAGCGTGACAGCATCCAAATGCCTTGCCCAAAAAACGCAGATCAAGCGGGACATACTCTGCGTAGGCGTTGAACGAAACCAGTATTGCAGGCTCTGATTCTCCTGCTCTTGTCATAAAATATGCCTTGACGGGCCCATCACATACCCTCATGCACTCAGGGCCTTTAGGGCCTTTGTGTTGGGGAAGGTGTTTGATCCAAGGGCAGAAACCCGATACCCAACGAACTTGTCCATCTCCGTGGCTCAAGACCGAAGACCAGGTCCGAAATCCTGCTCCTAGATTCCGCAGCCCCTACTCCTCGACGCGTATGATGTCAGTGAGCTGCTAGCTACCCTAAACCCGAAGCTCCTCAACCCGATTCTCTGAAACCCCAGCTTACAGCCTACACCCCGAACCCNCCCCCCCCCCCCCGCCCCCTTGAAAGGTTTCGACAGCATGGCCAGCACCTCCCTGTCCGACACAGAGACGAAGGAGGAGTTTATAGGGTTTGGGTTTAGGTTTTAGTACGTTTTTCCGTTTAGCGTTATGATATTTTCAAAAAGTTAGGAGTGGTTTTCGTCAGCTGGCAGTGCCGATGTACCGGGGAGGCAGCGTTGGGATTCCGCTGGGGAGCAGTGATGCCAACGACTACCGTTGCAAAGCGCTCTGTTGGTCGCCTTTAGGTTTGTAGCGTTTAGGGCTTTAGGGTTTTGGGGATTTAGGGATTTGGGGGTTTTTAGCGGTTTGGGCATGTAGGGATTTACGGGTTGAATGTAATTAGAATGAGAAGTATCGGGTGGAAGGAGGGTTTGGAGCTTTTAGTTGTGTTGTCATGAGACTCGCCACAGCGGCGCGGCAGTGCAACAATTCACGCATGATTGCAGTTGTTAACCCAGCTGGTGAAGCTTGCATGTTTCCGAAATCCCACGAATGTCCGCTCTGAGTCATTACAAGCAGACCTCTCATCGGAGTTTAGTATAGGTAATTATTAAGGCCTCTACAGTACCCGCCAGAAGGCCGGGCCGTGGCTGGGTGCCCAACTGAAACCCCAGTATTTAGGGTTTAGGGCTTAGGGCTTAGGGCTTTGGGCTTAGGGTTTAGGGTTTAGGGCTTAGGGTTTAGGGCTTTGGGTTTAGGGTTTAGGGTGTCGTTTTGCAGGGTAGGGGTCCGTGTCTCACGAAGGACGGAGATGAAACATCGGCATCTTGCTGGCAGCGAGGGTTTGAGGTTTTCGTCTTTGAGAAGCCTTGCAAGTTTCTTCTTCAATTCGCCAAACAACCATGAGGGTGTAATGGCTTTTGATCTAGTTGTAGGGTGTCGGGCCCCTTATTTAAGGGGTTTCCTTGGGCTTTAAGCGATGCTGTACATTCACACAAATGGTGTCATTCTACGAAGACGGAACTTTCAGAGCGACTCCCAACCTCAGCAGGGCTAGTTTAGCAGAACGGAGGGTTCATGGTGGTCGACTGAACTCCAATAAACATTGATTCCAATCTACACCAACATGCTCTTGAACTACGCTGAGTTCTTGAAGCAGCCTAAAGAAATTTGTTGAACTCTCCACCCCAGAAATGTCCTGTTCCTCCTGACCCCGGCGAGTTGCCCAAAAGCATCCCACACAATGGAAATAGCACCAACAGGCACCTTTCAACAGCCCTCGAGGTCTGGAGGCCGGGTTTTGGCTTTGAGTTTTTTTTTGGGAAGTCGGGATTTGAATTTAGGGTTTATTTGTAGGTTGGCTTTTGGTGCTTATGTTGAAATGTGTCTTTAGGGTTTGAGGGTTTCGGTTCTCGTATTTTTATAGCCTTGGTGTAGAAGAGTGTGTTGTTTGTGCGGGGTTTCAGGGTCTACTAAAGAGGCCTAAAAAATTGCCAGTGCTATTTTGGGGGTTCCTTATTATAATTATAGTATAATGAGCCCCCAAACCCCATTCTAATTATTAGTTTAGGCTGTGCGTGAGGTTGAGTTTTCGGCATCGGGCGGCCTTGTCTCGGGAAAGCTACAACAGGACTACTATTGCAGCAGCTGCACATACCACTGTAGTACTTCTTTCTTCACTCCTCCTCAACTGCTACGATTCCTACTGGTCCTACTAATCCTGCTACTACTACTAATAATAATAATAATAACAGTACTAATACTTAAATTGTGCACAAAATTACTACTACTACTACTACTACTACTACTACTACTACTACTACTACTACTACTACTACTACCACTACCACTACCACTACCACTACCACTACCACTACCACTACCACTACCACTAC
>BGNK01002828.1:0-64551 GCA_003297005.1 Symbiodinium sp. clade A Y106
CTGGGTGGTGTTTTTTTTTGCTCTGGCCCCGTGCCGGCTTCCAACGGGGCTTCTCCTTCCCTTGCCTTTCCCCGGGGCCGGAGCAAAAAAAAAAAAACACCCTGGGTGCTGTTTTTTTTTTGCTCTGGCCCCGCCGAAAGGTCGCCTCGCCCAACGGAGCGCAACAAAAAAAAAAAACACTTTGCACACCCGGGGCCGACAGCAAAAAAAATTCTAGAAACCAATGACGCGGGGCACGAGCAAAAAGGGGCCACAAAAAAAAAAAACACCCTGGCCAGGGTTAAGGTAGACAAACGAATATCTGATAGGTTTAGAGCGTCGGCTTCAGGGTCTTGAGGGGTTCACACTGGTCAAGGGAAGACCTGCTTTTCCAGCTCCGTCAGGCATTCTGCACGCTTCAACCCCATTTTACTCCCCACCCTTGCCCGAAAGCCTCAATCCCGATCCCCAAATTATTGAAATGTAACCCTACTGCACACACTGAAGCCACAATCCCAGACCCCACATGCGCTAAACTGGGCTTTGGAGTACCAGACTTTAATACTTTTTGTCTTAAAGGAACCATTATGAAATACAAGTTTATGCCTTTTTCTCCTTGGCTACTTAAAAGCCCAGTAAACCCTCTGATCTTCTCAAAGAACCTCAGACGCCCAGATCTCTTGTATTTAGCCATAGGTATGTTACAACTGTTGACCTGAGCAAGGACATGACCCGTAAACAGTATGGGGTTCTAACTTCCATCCCGTATACCTTAAAATCTGCCCTTTTGGGTTCTACAGGTCCTCAAGGAATCGGAAGAGTCGTGCTGAATGATTCGCTGAATGTGCTTTGAAGTCTCCGGGAAGCCTACAAAACACTTCCTATCAGAGCCTATTGCGTAATCCTAAACTTCAAACCCAAACCACCCGAAATCCAAAACTGTTGCAAAAACCTCGAGGGAATCGACAACTCGAGCGTCGGAAGACATAAAGCCCTCAAGCACTCAACATTTGAAGCCCTGAACACCATAAACAAATTCCCTAAGGCTCAAAAGAGCCCAAAAGCCTTATATAGTCTTTGGGCCCAAAAGCCTTAAACTATGCGTCCTTAGAGCCATAGGGATTGAAAATAAGCATGACAGGCTCCTAAACCCGAAGCCGTCGTAGTAGCCATACCCCTACATGATGTAGGGAACCCTTAATTCCCGGAACCCTCCCTTTAAACGATCCGTTAAAGGGCTCCTGTAAAGGATCCCCCTAAAGGAACCCTGGAAAGGACCCCTGAAAGGAACTTGTACATGAACCCTAAACGTTTCTGCCAGGCTCCTCCTCTGGGTCGCGCAGCCCAGCAACGACGACGCCGCACTTCCGAGACGCTTTCGCACGGCCCCGCGGCGCAGAGAGGTTTAGAGTTTAGGGTTCCTTAAGGCTTCCTTTAATGGTTCCTTCAAGGGGTACTATATGAGTGTAATTATGGTATGAACCGGTACTATGCAAGACGTAGCCTTCAGGACCTGGCTTGCAGCTAGCAGCTACATGAGAAAGAATAGCAGTTTAGGCTCGTAGGTGTCACATTGCATCACCCGTGTGAGACGATTGGATGTAAGTGTTACAATCGCAATCACGATAGCTTTGGAGCTTGCCCTTCTCACCCAAGGCCCAGAGCCATGATCTCGGTCCACGTTAAGGTGTATCACGTGGGCCACAGCCGCATTTTGCAATGCGGCAACCAGATCTTCATGGCGCTTCCGATTTTCAAGAGCAGGGTTGCGCACGCCGCACGTGTCCCATTTTGCTCATCGACATCAACCCTGCCTTTTGAAATTGAGTTCAACATCCGCATCGGTGAAGCCCTCCCAACACAGGGAGGAGAGAGCAGCCTTAGTAGCTACTCTCGAGGCGAAAGCCACTGCAATGGGCAACCCCGATGCGAAACCGAAGACAGGCGTGTAGAAGCCCTAGGCCCTGGGCTAGGGTAGGTCTTGGGATGGGGTCTAGGGCAGCGTAGGGGTAGGCCTAGGAGAACACGATTATAACGAAACATTGCGAGACCCTAAACCCGAAACCCCAAAAGACCTGTTATAACCTTAAACAACAATCTTAATAAATTCCTGAACCATAAAGGATCCAATAGCACCCTGTGTAGCTTATCCTTACTTATGCGTTGGCTTTCGAGTTTCAGGCCACAGTTCGACAGTTTCCGAAGCGCCTTGAGCATCCAGACACCCATCCCAGACCTTCCAAAATCCATTAGTTAAGGAATAGATACCTCAAATCATCCCAGGGTCATCTGTTTTGATAGTTCATAACTCATGGATTTTGGAAGGTCTGGGAACTTGCGGGTTTTAGGTTTTCGGGTTTGTACGGTTTCGGGTCAAGGGTTTGAGGTATTGGGGCCTCGTAGTTCGATGCTTTCGGGTAAGACCATCTAAGATGGTGTCCTTCTAGCTGTGGAGCCCTCTGGCGCGAACCTACTAATTCTAGGGACTCGAATAATTAGTCTGTAGATTCCTTAGGGTCTCTATAGTAAAATGATAGTGAAACCCTGATCTAATCATTCAGGCCCCTGTAGCAAGCTTTGTTCGTGCATAACCCAGCAGTCGCTGTCGCTGTCCGCCCCTGAAGCGAAGCGTCTTACCCAAGGGTCCAAGTACCTTGATTATCATATACTCTCCAAAATAGTAAGCTACATAACTACTATCCTAAACCCAAATACCTAATTATTGGATCCTTTGGACCCTTGGGGTTACATCTCAGTCACTTGGGTTCTCAGGGCCCCACCTTATCCTAAAACCCTGAGCCCGCGAGCTAACCCACGATGCTTGAAAGGCTGCGCCCCAAACTGCATGAAACTCTCTTATAACTTATAACCTATACATCCCTTGCTGTGAATCGAGACGCCCCTACACGGCTATTCTACACCCCAACTAATTTTGCAAACATGCTATTTCGGGGTTCCTTAATGTACCCCAAAACCCCATTCCAATTATTAAGGCCCCTGCATTATCCGAACCTTGCAGGTGCTGTTTCTGGATGTGTTTGGGGATGGCATTGATCCGACGGATGCCGAGCCGGGCAGCTCAGATTTCGACTGTGTCGTGTGGACCCTTGACATGTGACCCTAAGGGTCCAAAGGACCCAATAATTAGGACTCTGTTTTAGGATAGTAGCTATGTAGGTTACACATGTTGGAGAGTATATGATAATTAGGTACTTGGAGGTTTATATGGGGTGTGGCCTAAGAATAGTTTCGGGTTTCGGGGTTCCTTTAAGGGGTAATATGGGTTTCTATGATAGGCTTCCTTTAAGGATGTAAGGCCGAAGAATGGTTTAGGTTGGGGACCGCCCCGATTCTGTCACAATTGGTCAATGTTTAAAGTGTGGTCTTTTATAGCCCTGAATATTGCCCCGAATGTAGAAGGGTTTGGTGTCTAGGAAAACTGGAACCCATGGATAGTTGACCGACAAAGGACCCTATTCTAGAGAAATACCCATGTGAGGTCTAAGAATTATTTAGGGTTTGGGGTAATGGTTGACGTATGGATACTGTAGATGAGAGTAGGGTTGTAAGTAGGAGTTTGATAAAGCCAAGCGGCGTAGTGATCCCCTGAGACTAGGACTAGGATCCCGATCACCAGTCCTATCAAGGATTGGGGGGTTCAGCAGCACGGATAGCAACTGGGAGTCTACGTTTCGATGGAAGCATGCGTGTGGGCTGGTGAGTGTCTCTAGGGTTTCATGTTGAGCAATTTGTTTTTGTAGGGTTGAGGGCTTTAGGTTGTTCGGGTCTTTAAATTTTGGGGTTCGGTCTTCAAGTTTGTGGATGCAGGGATACTTGTATGCAGTTTTAGGTCATTTCCCCAAGGGTCCAAAGGATCCAATAATTAGGTATTTGGGTTTAGGATAGTAGTTATGTAGGTTACTATTTTGGAGAGTATATGATAATTAGGTACTTGGACCCTTAGGGTTTAGGTGTATATACACTACTGTTATGGAACTAGGCCCTAAAAGACCATCCCCATTATGGTTTTGGGGACCTAATTCCATAATAGTAGTGTATATGGACCCTCTGGGTAAACTAGCAGCATGGAGATGAAGACCTGCGCAGAGATTTATCCTATATCAGAGTTGAGGGATTTCATACCCTCGGGCTCCCGGTAACGAATTAAGGGCGTTGCAATTACAAAACCCATTCAGAGTAGGGTTTAGGGTTTAGGGTTTAAGCCCTTGTACACTACTCATGTACTTGGACCTTCTAGGTGAGAGGTGTCGACCATTCCTTGTAAAGTGTACTGTACCTATGCGTAATTCGGTTCTGAACTCTGGCCACCTAGCTGCGTAAAACCACATACTCGGACTCCTATCGCTAGACTTCTTGACCCCCGACACCCTGCAAAGCAGTGGGTTATGAAACTACGGATGATGGACAAAATCCTGCATGACCCATAATAAGGAATATACCATAATTCCCATAGTTTAGGGTCCTTAGGGTCATGCAGGATTTTGTCCATTAACCGTAGTAGTGGGGTAGCACCTGCAACCGTAACCATATAAACCATATGCCCCAGGAAACCCTAAGCCCTCCTAACCTTAAACTCCCAACCGGAAAAACTCCAAACCTGAGTTGCAATCTGAAATTCGAAGAAAATCCTAAGCCCTATGAGCCCTCAGCAATCTTAACACTTTCTGTCACAGTACAGCCCTATAGAAGTTATAGAGGTGGTTCAAAGGCTACAAGACCTACAAGCTCACCAAAGTGGAGTGGAATGACAGTATCAAGGTGTCCAAGGAAGACCTTGCGAGCATGGATGCAACAAACAAGAACCAGCTGAAGACCGAAAAGGAGAGGGTTCCCGTGGTTGCACAGGATGCTTTGATGCGTCTTGACTGCTTGAAGGTGAAGATCGAGTGCGAGAAGGTTCATCTTGAGTTGGACAGAACCGAAAGCTTCTTGTTAAGATTGAGCTTCTTTCCCGGTATCACCTATGCCAAGTTCCGCTCGGCTGCCTGGGATGATGTTCATACTGAGGACAAGACATCCCTCATCATCTACAATAACATGAAGTTTGAGCTCCGCTGAACGCTGAACTTGAGCTCGTTCGCGTGAAAGGTCGAGGGCAAAGCATTTAAACATGTTTTATCTACCGTGCTCGGTCGGTCTAGGCATTGATCTTCTCTTGTAGTCTTGCAGAGCAATCGTTTTGAACAACACTTCCGTCAGGCATGAAGCGAAAGAGCATAGGCTCATCTTGATGGATTGGCTGAATCGCGAGGCACAGGCCGAACCCCTTGACTCCAGACCCTGTCCAGGAGCAGGAGACGGGTTCAGAGTTTGGGATTGAAGGTTCAGGTGTTTGTTTTTCAGGGTTCGGGGTTTAGGTGTGCGGTGTAGGGTGGCTTTAGGAATAAGCGATACTTGATTCGGGTTTCACACGGGAAGCAGATTCAATATGTGGGACTCTGGGGCTTGGAGTGTTTCGTGAGCGCGGGGCTGAGGGTTTCGGGTCTTGGTTTGGGGCTGATAGGTGATACGGCTGATGGACAACATCCTGCATTGCCCAGTATAAGGAATATACCATAATTCCCATAGTTTAGGGTCCTTAGGGTCATGCAGGATTTTGTCCATCAACAGTAGGTTTTTGGGCTTCAGCGAAGATCTTGACTACCTGGACCCTCAACACGACCTTCGAGGGCCTTGCCGGGCAGGTTGGGCTTAAGGGGTTTGGGGTTTATCGCCCCCACACTGAAGCCTAAACCCCCTGGTCTCGCCTTTTCTGTTTCTAGTCGCGGTCTGGATCCAGCTCTAGAGCCGGACCCCGGAAGCCGTTTAACCAAATAGTCGGAAAAAAGGTACCCTTCTTCTTTAAGGGGGCACTGGGGAACTCAGTCGAAAAGAACCGGGAAACCGGAACCCAAGACCAGAACCCGGATCTCATTCCCCTCGGGTTATAGGGTTTAGGGTTTAGGGTGCAAGACAAGCGACAACCCTTAAGACCCTGAAAGCCCTGAACGGAACTGAAGAGTCTGAGCAACCCACACCTGAATATCCCCAGCCAAGAGGCCGACAAGAGCCCTCAAACCCTAAAGTGTACACTAAGCTCGTCAAATCCGGGCTCCCGAGCACTGTTGCTGATGTAGAAAACCCCAAAGAAGTTCGAAAGCCGGTAGCCAAAGGCCTCTTCCCACAGAACCTCATGATGAAACGTTGCCCGCAGCGTATTCCGCTTCAGCGAGGCATGCGGGCAACCTGCTGTGGCATCCATGCCCGGCAACTGCCGTGGAAACAGCGGATCATGCCGGTGCCGACGGTCCTCACGGAGTGTGGGACAAAAGGACACAGCGCACACTGTGAATGTGAATGCGAGAGAGATACCCGGCTGCGATGCAAAACTTCCAGACTCAACGGTCGGTCAGTTTTTCGCAGGTGGTCGACGTCTTCCCGAGTCATGGCAGAGTAGCTCAACTTTCCTCCAAACGCCAAAGGCGTCTGCTAGAGAGTGGTGTGAAAACGGCGGTTGCCGCTGGAGCGCTGAAGGGCCCATGGGCCCTGGACCCGGTCCATTGAATTCAGATCTTCAGCCCTGACGGGTTACGTTAGGGCCTGAGGATTTGAGAGTTTAGTGCTCAGGTGTACATGGAGCTGTAGTGTTCGTAAGTTATAGGGTTTCGCCCAACAGCTTTAAGTACCCTAGGTTCTGGGAATCATGGGAGATTCCTTGTGATTGTTGATGATAGCACCACTTCTGCTCATATACAGTACCACAGCCCACATTTTCAGAACGTAAGATTGGTCATGATTGATTCATATTGGTCCCCTACTTTCGAGATTGAGCTGGTCCCAAGGTAATTTTCCAGAGCCAGAAGAATGATGACGAATGTGCCTGTTTGGATTAAGGTCATAGAAAGTCCGATGGCTAGAGCTGATACAATGCTTACAACCAGTCCAGACCCTAAACAACGTACTTGGTCATTTCGACAATGAAGCTCTGAACCCTAAGCCCGAAGTTCCAGAAGCTTATAAGAGTTCCTGCTTGCCTAGACCCGTTCTGGCCGATGAGCTCTAAACCCTGCAACCGCTTATAGACCCTGAACCGTAAGCCTCGAAAACTGAACTTGCCACCCTGAACCCGTAACCTTAGACCTTGAACCATAAACCCTAAACCCAATACCCAATTAACCCTAAACCCTGAACCTTGAACCTTGAGACCATAAACCGTACTGTTTTTTGACCAAAGGAGCGTCTTCTCGTGGCCGAGCGCGTCGCTGCTGCCGAGGCAGCTTTAGGTTGGTTCCGAGTTATTGTGCGGGCTACTATATTATGAAAGGATTTCCTTGCCACAGGGGTTTTTAGGGCTTCAAGACATGAGGGCTTAGGGAATGAGTGTGTGGAGGGCTAGAGGGTTTAGGTGCTTAGAGTTTAGGCAATTTGGGTGTGGAGATTTAGAGATTTCTTACCTGGAGCCTACGGAACCTACCGTTTTAGGGCTCCTTATTATGATTTCCTTACCCAGAGGGTCCAGATACACTACCATTGTGGAATTAGGTCCCAAAAGACCATCCCTACTATGGTTTTGGGACCCTAATTCCATAATAGGAGTGTTTATGGACCCTCTTGGTTATATAAGTTCTTAAAAAGGTAGGTTACGTACCCTAGGGCTCCAAGTATACAAATAGTACCTACTTTGGGGCCTAAAGTCTGTATATAGTACCTACTTTGGGCTATTTGGAGCCCCAGGGGTACTACTACTACTAGTACCACTACTACTACTACTACTACTACTACTACTACTACTACTACTACTACTACTACGCCTAGGGTTAAGGTAGAGACTCAGGGACCCAGACCCGAAGTCCCGAAGTGGATCCTAAGCCATCAGTCCCTGTGGCCATCGAACGGTTTGAGGAAGTACCTGGGGATCCAAAAACCTACGGTTTGGGGGGGGGGGTTATACCCTATAATTAAGGGGTCATAACCTACTATTTTTTGGGGTTTGGGGATACGGGTAATCAAGAAGGGCCCAAGAATTATGTTTGGTTGAGACCTTCTGCGGTTAGTGTCGGATCGGATTGAGGCTTTAAGTTCCAGGTTTGAGTGTGTGTGTGTGTGTGTGTTTGTGTTGTGTGTGTTTCGGCGCTATATTCCCAATCATATGTCAATGTAGGTTCTAGGTTTTGTTTTTTGGGGTTCTGGAATGAGGGCTTGTCTTCAGTGAACAGTACGTAAGTCTGGAATGGGCGCCTTGTCTAGAAACCATACAAACAACGAATCTCATTCTTGCAAGCTACCCCTCTGCGGGGACATTCCAGGGATTTTACGGAATAACTTACGTCTATCGGTGCTTTGTTGCTCCCTTCTTCAGGCCTCATGTCAGCTTTTAACTTAGTGCTTTGCTTGTTGCCATGCTCTTGGGCTCCAAATAGCCCAAAGTAGGTACTATATACAGACTTTAGGCCCCAAAGTAGGTACTACGGCTGATGGACAAAATCCTGCATGACCCTAAGGACCCTAAACTATGGGAATTATGGTATATTCCTTATTATGGGTCATGCAGGATTTTGTCCATCAACAGTATTTGTATACTTGGAGCCCTAAGGGTGGAATTTCTGCTTGTTTTTTTAGGGCTTTGGCTCCTGAGGCGCAGGGCTCTAAGGGCTCAGGAGCTGGGGGCTTCGCTTCCTGGCGGTATGAGTTTGCAGGAGCTCGGGCGACCGAATCTGTAGCCGATAAACCGGAATCCGAAACTCGGTATTATTTACTATAGATCCCTATTATGGTAACTTCGACAGAATTCCTTCACAAGACCCCAGCAGAGCCTTGCGCGCACGGAAGTCGAAAGGCTTCCCTGTCCGTTGCCACAGCCGCGCTGAGAAGATGGGAGGCTACCGGCTCCAGAGCGCCACGTGAGAGTTTCCGAAAATAAGGGGGGTACCGTATTTTTTGGGAGTTTCCGAATTTTTAGGGGCACCTTTAAAGGGATCTATAAGGGTTCCTTTAAGGGTTTCTATAAGGGATCTATAGGGTTTAGGGTTTAGGAGCTTCCGAAATGAGGGGGTACCGTATTTTAGGGCCCTTAGAATAAGCATCCTACTATTTTGGGTGCTATACTAGGGTGCCCTATTTTCGGCAACCCCATGTAGGTGCGTAGCGGCGTAGCATTCGGGATTTGGTGTGGGGTTCCATGAAGCGCCATGTAGGATGAAGGTTCAATGAATTCATATAAGGGTTCACCGTATGATAGCATGAGTATAGGGGCTCTATGTTTAAGGGTCCTTGCTTTCTTTCGGGTTGTCTGTAGATGCGGAGTTCATAGTTGGGGTCTTGGGTTTGACGGTGCCAAAGTGTCAGCTCTACTGAATGTTCTAAGCCGGTTCTAGGGGGGCTTACCTGTTAGGGTTTTAGGGTTTAGGGTTTAGGCCCTGTTCTCGGTTCACCGACGCTAGACCCCGCTTCAATGGTATCTCGCTCTGTCATCACATCACGGTCGCTGCCGCGCACTGGCACCCCGAGCAGACCCAAGCTGAACCACACCATAGCAAAGGGAGGGGCGCGGGAAGCAGATCCCAACTGTACGTACAGAATTGCATCCCTTCATGGCCCACCGGGCTCCGTTCTTGCTTCAACGATAGAGGTGGCGAAGCGAATTCAGCTGGATCCTTCCCAAAAGATCATCTGATCCTTCCCACCTGGAGACTCCCGCAGTGATGATCAGCACGCGCAACCGCTTCGTTCTTGCTGGGGCGCAGTGATTGGACGACGCGCTCGAGTGATCTTGGGGAATGGATAGTACAGGGTATTTTCTTAGTTGCTGAGTTCATAAGCCCAAAAAGTTTCCACTTTCAGTTTTATAGTGGGTAATATTATCCCAAAAAGTGTAAAGTGTATCCACTCAGCTACAAAGTTTAGGGTACGTAAACTGCAGGGTACATAGAGGGTCCTAGGTACATAGGGTTTCCGGACCGTTTAGGCCTGGTACCGTACGGCTGCAGCGGAGTCTAGTATGACGCAGCAGGGGTTAACGGGGAAACTTCAGTGCATGTTGTTGTGCCCTTACTCTATCCTTCCAAGGACCTCATAGCTGGGGCCCTAGACCGCCTAAGAACCCAATAATAAGGTGCCTGGAGGCGTAGGGTTAGGTACTTCGTCGATGATGAATTCCTTAGCAATCTGTGGTTTTGGGGCCGTGGCGGGGGAACGGGACAGTTCTTCGGACAAGGTGCAGTTCGACAACGACACAAGCTATCAAAATCCATCATGTTCTTTTATTTGTGTGCAGCAAGTTGCAGCAAGTGCACCACGAACACCTCAAATATGCCTCCTCAAGCCCATCGAACTCGATCCAAATCCATGCCCAATATGTTGCATGTAATAGTCAGTTCATACAAATTAAACCTTAAGCAAACCCAATGCTCGCGGACCATGTTGCAAAGCTTTAACCCGAATCCTCCTTGTCGGCCGCTGCCCTCCGGAGGCCGCACCTGCATCCTTGCTGCTTGCCTTTTTTTGGGAGAAGTGGGAGCTGCTAAGAATTATGGGGCTCTTTTGCTTTGCGGATTTCTATATGAAGGATCCCACTAGTCAAGGCCCCTCTGGGGGTCAGCAGCAAAATGATCACAACATCCATGGCCAAGCGTCTGTGTTACGGAAGTCGAGGCCCTCTGCAGCTTTGTAAAGGCAGGCATTGATTATGAGTGTCATGGCCTCTCCAAGTTGTCCTTGTTCATGGTTTTTGATACCTAAGAAGGCCCTAATGTCCTATAATAATAGGGAATACTTGGACCCGTGGCTTTGCATTTCTGAAACATGTCACACGACGTCGAGCACTAGCCAGTCCATGTCTTCCTGGCCCAAAGAGCCATGGATCCAGAGAATTTGCAGTCGGGTCAACCCTCCAACATTCAAAGCGGCAACGTCTGTGAATACCACGAACAAACATTCTGCCGTGCAGCAACGGAAACAAGCACTCTCACGATAAGGTGGATGTAGAGAACTTACATTCTCATATCCGCACATCCACAATTTGAATGTCATGTACATACATGGATGCACAGAATCCTTGCGCCCATATGTGGTTGAATATATAAACCGTTGATTTCTCTGCATTACGCTATGCCTTGAGTGCAGGCTTAACCCAATTTCCTAGAAGAAGTAATCAGGCTATAGTACTCTAAGGTACACCTCAGATCTTGGACAGCCCTTGCTTGTTGTAACCTTATCAGCGTTGCTTCTTTACCTGATTTGAACACACCGCAGTCTCATAACGCAACACCTTGTAATTAGGGACCCAAAAAGCACATAAGCATAAGCATTTTATGGGGGTATCCCTACCTTATGGGGCTTCATTATAAGGGGGTTTATATGGGATATCCCAATCCTGATTTTTGCTTCTGTGCTTTTTGGGGGCCCTATGTAAGACCACAGACAGCGCCCTCTGAACCGCGACCCTGATGCTAAGGGGTTTAGGGTATTTAGGGTTTAGTGTTTAGGGTATTTAGGGTTTGGGGTATTTAGGGTTGAGGGTTTAGGGTTTAGGGTATTTGGGGTTTAGGGTTTAGGGTTGAAGAACCTTAGCCCAGCGCCAAGGCTTTCTGAAGGGCAGCACGCCGAGCTTCAGGGTGGCGCGGCCATTGTCGATCGTGGTTCATGATGTGGGATTTTCCGAAAATAAGGGGTACCTTATTTTGGGGTCCTTATAATAGGGATCCTACCATTTAGGGCACCATACTAGGATCCCCTATTTTCGGAAACTCCCATTTTCGGGAAGTCGGGTTTTAGGGTTCCGTGTTTGGAGTGTCGGGTTTTAGGGTCTAGGGGCCGCGGCTTAGGGTTTAGGGTTTAGGGTTTAGGAGGTTCTCTTCGGTCTTGGTTGCTCCCGCGCTTTTGGATTCTGTGCAGTGCCAAAGTTGTCCCTTGGTCCTTGGAGTTTCGATTTCTACATGTGACAGTACCCAGCTTAACTAGTAAAGAAGCCTGAAGAATTGCCTATATTGTTCGCTGGGTTCTTGGTTAACATAAAAATGCTGTTATTGTGTACACCCAGACTTTGATTATTGTTTGATCCAGGCACCTACGTTAGCATGCTGTGTATCCCTCACAGATCTGATGTTTTGGAAAGAGCCTACACTGCTTGAGCTGTGCATCTGGGCTTGAAGTGCCCACGGTTGCAGCTGTTATGATTAAAGGTCCAGCGCATGGGGTGTGGGGTACCCACCTTGCCGGAACCCAGAGCGGTATTCAGGTTGGTGGTTCGCGGTTTGTCTCAGGGTCGTTCTTGCTTGTTGTTTGTAGTGAAAGTGCTCAACTCATGCTTCTTGGCGCCCGACCGTGCCGGGGGGCAGCTTGGCCGCATCCTGTGCCGGGGCTTCTTACTGCTGGGTGTTTTTTTCTCCATGTGCCTTCAGGGACACGGTTTCCCCAGTCTCTTCTCTTCTCACCCTACATTTGAGAAGAACTGCCTAATGAATGAAGGGTGCGAAAGTGCATAAATGTAATTAGGCTGCTGCCAAGACTGTCGTTACAAGCCCCTTAACCCTGAACCCAAAAGCACGAACGCCTGCAACCCAGCATCAAACCCTAAACCCCCAAATCTGAATTCCAAGTGCTTCAGCCCTAGAATATAACACTAAAAACCCCAAACAGCCGACCTCAAAGCCCTAAATGCCGGAAAGGGTAAATCCCTTGTCATGAACCCTTATATCCCTAAATCCTCAAAGCCATCGAGCCCTACACCCCTGCAGTGCCCTCATTGAGATCCTTTTAAAGGAACCCTGAACCTCATAATGATTTTTAGGGTTCCTCTATCGTCTTCTATGAACTGAAGAACGAATCCTCCGCAAGAGCCCAGAACCCTAAGGGTCCCAGCGTACCTATACAGTACATAAACTATTTGCCTACATGGACCCTTACACCGCTACCCCTTATAGAACCCTTAAAGGAGCCCTTAAAGGAATCCTCAAAGGAGCCCTTGAAGGAACCCTGAAAGGGCACATGGACCCTTAGGGAGAACCTCTGCAGCGCTGGCCTTTCGAGGTGCCCGGGTCGAACTGCAGGTCTGGCGCCGGGCCTTGCGAGGAGCAATAACTACCTTAACCTACCAAAACCTACTTTTTTGTAGGGTCCCTATAAATTCCATATTTGGGTTTGTAATAAGAACCTACAAGAAAGTAGGGTTTGGTAGTTTAAGGTAGCTAGGCCTTTGGGACATTTTATGACAAAATCCTGCATGACCCTAAGGACCCTAAACTATGGGAATTATGGTATATTCCTTATAATGGGTAATGCAGGATTTTGTCCATCAACCGTAACTAGGTAGGTCTTTGGGACATTATATATTTTTCACTTGTTGGGCTTAGGAGGATCTTATTTACGAATATTTTTCAAAAGCCTTAAAAGCCCCACCTAGATAAGAAAGTGTTTCTGGAGCTTATAGGGTTAGGGTTTATATGGGTTGAAATATGGGTTGAAATATGGGTTGAAATATGGGCTTATATGGATTTATGGGGTTTAGGGTTGAGAGGGTTGGGGTTTAGGGTTTAGGGGTGTTTAGAATTACTAACCATACATTATGTAGCCCTACTAAGGGTCCATGTCCCCAAATAGTACATCCTTTGGCCCCAGTGTACCTAAACAGGGACGACTTTAAGGCCAAAGTATATACTATTTGGCTTTCAGGGTTTAGGGTTTTCGGTTTAGGGATTTTAGGGTTTAGGGCTTTAGTAAGGATCATAGCCATCGCTGGGCCAGGAATGTCGGGCCTTGAAAGGGGCCTCGGTGATTCCAGGCCAGTGATATTATATGTAGCCTTTTGCCCAAAGTTAATAACCATGGAATGTATCCGTAAATGGGGGACTGACCGGATGTGGCTCTTCCTTGACAGCTACAACGCTGCTTCAATCAGGTTTTAAGCAACTCCCGTCGTCAACACCCACAGGGTCCTAAGTACTTACGTGGTAAAAGATTGAAAGCAAGCTTCCTGTAGCAGGATATTCCTACTATGGTTCGGGTACCGGGTAAGTTGGGTACCGCAAAGCTTCCAAAATACCTGTATGTGGGGTTTCTCCATTCGGAAATTCAATTAGGATTTGGAGAAGTCTACCCCGTACCAGTACCTAGGACCCTTTGGGTACTTAGGACCCTTTGGGACACCCGGCGCCCCTTACCCTAAGGGTCCAAGTACCTAATTATCATATACTCTCCAAAATAGTAACCTACATAACTACTATCCTAAACCCAAATACCTAATTATTGGATCCTTTGGACCCTTGGGGTTACCGAAGGAGAGCTCGCGTGGCGCGCAGCTACGCGGGGGATGTCTGAGGGCTCAGAGTCTGGCGCAATAGGAGCGGTTCAAAAGGATTCAGAGGGAACCCAGAGACTCCTAGGTCCTAGGGTTCCTGTAAAGGGATCTATAAGTGTTCCCAAAAGGATTCCTATAATAAGGGATCTATAGGGTTTAGGGTTTAGGGGGCTCGAATATCCCTTAATTAAGGAATATATCTTAAATTACAGTAGGATCCGTAATATGAGCTAAGGGAGTCTCTGGGAAGTCTCTGATCCCCAACCCTAATTTCAACCCGGAACTCGAAACTCTAGACCCTAATCTCTAAGTTGTATCCCTAATTCCTGAACCCAACGCTAAACACCAGAAGATAAACTCCGTGAGCCTTAAAGCCCCAATCCCCAAACAGAAGGGTGTTCAGCCCCAGCTTGAATCGAATGTGTGCGACTTGACATTCGGTCTTTTGGTACTTTCCGGTTCGGAAAGTACCCATCGCCCTGCATAGTTAGTTCCAGCTTCGAAAGCTGCACAACAAGGCAGTTTCGGGTTCATGGTTCAAGGGGTATAACACGCAAACTAGCAGGAAGTTGCAGCCGCAGACTGCATTTCGTACTTGGAATCGCCGAACATCGGCCCGCAAATGCTTGCGTCGGGTGTAAGACCTTATTAGTGACCCAAACTACAAGCCCCAAAGAAATCAGTGTATTCTCACAGGTTATAGGCTCCGAACCGAAACACATCGTCTTGAATACTAACGCAGGCTCGTCTCAGTTCAGAAACCGAGCATGCTTCCATGGATCCTACTATCACTAACCACGGTCTTGATCCTGCGCCTTGTCTGAGGCCTCACGATGTGTCGTACTTTGGCGAGGACACCATAAGGCCCACAGCGCAGGGTTGACTTTTCAGGATTTGCGGCTTGCAGTGGGATGCGCAGTACCTGGTTTTAGAACCAAGTGCTGGTGGGGAGGGGGGATTTGAAGCACCTAGCTCGATCCCAAAGTCTGCAGTTCGTGCAACATGGGGGATAGGAGCATTTGCAGATAGCATGTACTCTCACAGTCCATATACGATCAGCATATGACATATCCCAACACCCTATTCTAGCCACAATATTGGCTCCGAACCTTCCCTAAGTTCTAGACCGGTCGAGAGCCTCGGCATGCAGTTGGAGACCATGAAAACTTGACCCCCCCAGACCCCATGCCCCGCACCTCAACTCAATTTTAAGGCTTTTGGGCCGAAAGACCATACTATATAAGGCTTTTGGGCTCTTTTGAGCCTTAGGGTAACAATCATGTGCATCGCTTTCAGTTCGTACTGCTTGTTGCAGGTTTCGCATGTAGGGGCGCTGTGGACTTTAGCAAACTTTGATCCCTAAGCCCCGAGCCGTCTCTAGCAATTATGAGGGTTTTTCTACTGAAGCTGTATCCCTGAGCTCTCGCCCCCTAAAACAGGTCAGAAATGAGGTACGTGGGTTTGGGATACTGCTAGTAGATAGGATGTAGTCCCTAGCGCTCCGGTTACCTAAGTTAGAAGCTAGTACTTCACGGATTATTGTGTCATATGAGATGGTGAGTAACCTACCATTTCAGTAACTGGAGCCGGGAGTCGTAGGTTAGTTTAGTCCTCTGGGGTGTGTATGACCAACCTGTACTCGATTAAATGGATCCCTAGGCAGTACACCCTAACGTGCCTTAACCGTCCCTAAACCCTAAACCCCTAAACCCAAAACCCCAAACCCAAAATCGTAAACCCTAAGCCCCTAAACCCAAAACCCTAAACCCTAAACCCCTAAACCCCTAAGCCCCTAAGCCCCTAAGCCCCTAAGCCCCTGAGCCCCTGAGCCCCAAAGCCCGAAATGCTAGGAGCCCCTGAAAGATCCCCGGGCTGTCGTCCCAGGCCATGGGGCGAGCTCTCACAGGTCGAGCAGGCACCACGCGAAATGGCACTTGCCTGGTTTGTAGGGTTTAGGGTTGGATCTGAGGGATTGTAGGATTCTGCAGCCTAGGGAGAATGATCTAGGGTTTTAAGGGGTTTCAGGGTAGTTTCGAGATAGGGACATAGCACGGTGTTGCGGACTGCGGGGAGGGGAAGTTGTTCTCGTTCTCTGCTGCCTGCAGGACCTCGAGATTTCCAGTTCAGGGTTTTCGCTTCGAGCTTCGCGGTTTAGGGTTTAGGGTTTAGGGTTTTCTCTTTCGGAATAAACTTAAGCCCCTGAATTAAACTCCGGAGCCTCAAGCCCTAACGAAGCATTTAAACCCTAAACCCTACCTTAGCCCTGAAGAACCTACCTTTTTAGGGATCCTTATTATGATTTCCTTATATAAGTCCTTAAAAGGTAGGTTCTTCAGGGTTATGGCAAGCCCTAAATTCTAGATTCCATGTTTCCAGGTGTGTGTTTGCCGGTTCGCAGATTCACGGGGAGCTTCCGGCTGAGATGATGGCACAGGCAAAAGCCTATAGGGAATGCCGGATACACGGCTTACTCAAAGGGTTACTCTACTTGAAGGATCATGAGACTTAGTAACTAGGGTTATAATTAAGGTAACCATACTTATAATTACTTATAACCCCATACGGTTTTATTCATAAAGGGATATAAAGGCTTCTATGGGAGATCCAGGTTCTAGGTTTAGGGTCCGGGTTTACACGACATGACACAAGGGCCTCGATCCTAATCCCCCATCAAGCCTGATACCCTAGGAATCCAAGGACTCATATATTAAGGCTTTTGGGCCCAAAGACCATTCTATATAAGGCTGTGGGGTTATTTTGATGCCCAGGGAGAGGGCAAGGGGGTGGGACATCACTGGCTTGGATCAGGCGGAAGATCCGTTTCGCGGCTGCTTGCAGGGTGGCCCAGGGGGAATTTGGGTCAAGGTCGATGGGGTCAGGGTTTCGGATTCGCTGTTTCAGATTTTGGGTTTTGGGTTGAGGGTTTAGGGTTGTAGGATTTACGATGGCCTTGATGGGGGGGGGGCTTGGTGTTTCGGTGTGCGTGTGATCCCCAAGGGTCCAAAGGATCCAATAATTAGGTATTTGGGTTTAGGATAGTAGTTATGTAGGTTACTATTTTGGAGAGTATATGATAATTCAGTACTTGGACCCTTAGGGGATTGTCTGAAGGGCCATGTAGGGTTTCGAGGTCGGAAGCGGTGGGGGCTGCTTGGTTAGCTCGCGGGCTTAGTGGTTGAAGGCTGTTGGAGTACCCCTAAACCCTAAACCCTGAAGAACCTACCTTTTTAGGGTTCCTTATTATGATTTCCTTATATAAGTCCTTAAAAAGGTAGGTTCTTCAGGGTTAAGGTAAACCCTAAACCTCTAACCCAGGCTTGGATTCCATGTGGTGCTTGATGTCATGATGTGGCTGGACCCTGCAAACCACAGGGTCTTGTGGATGATTGAATGAGAGTTTAGGGTCAGCGCGATGCTCTTCGCTTTTTTTGTAGGCCTGCAGTCGGTTCGCTAAACACAGGCCTCTAAACTTCAAGCCCAAATTAAGAAGCTGCTGTAGCGACATCGTGACCCTAAGCGATACATCAGAGCCTTCCAGGGATCCGTCGATCGATCACTACACTTTATGAGGGTTTGGGGATCAAGGTTCAGGGCCAAGGGCCTGCAGTCTGTCAAAGCCTGTATACTCAGCCTGATAGCTGGCACAGGTTCGACAGTCGAAGCTTGAAGCATCCAAACATCTCTAGACGGCCTGATTCGCGACATCCAAGAAATCTAAGCCCTGACAACCCTAAACCTCCGCTTAAATGCCAGACCCCGGAAACCTCAACGTTAGAGAAATTCTCACTGCTACACCTCCAATGTTTCACCCCGAAAGTCCAAGCCCCACATTTTTATACTTTAATTCCAAAACCCCAAGCCTCACTCCCAACACCGCCGACAGCTTGAACAGCAAACTCGGACACGCCATCAATCTGACATTGGAAACCTAAACCCCGAATCCCCCAACCTTCCCCGCGAGTCCAAATGGTAGCTTTTTGGGTGTCCCAAACCACTCAGAGAATCGTCTTTGAAACCTGAAACCTCTTCTTTTGGTACTTGGATCCTCAATCCCTGATCGAAACCTTTGCAAAATGCTGCGTTTGGACTGTACAGTGACCCTAAACCCTAAACATCATAGTAGGCCTCACGAACACCGAAGTCCAGGATTGGACCGTTCGAGCACGACATGGGTTATGAAACCTCGACATACTACTACGACGTAGAGCACCTGGCCTGAAAAGCTGCATGCGTTACCCTATTCTTGGTAGGACCTCATAGTTAGGGCCCTAGACCCCTTAAGGACCCAAGTTACCCAGAGGGTCCTGGTACTCCCTACTATAAGGACTTTAGGGCTTTTTTAACTATCAGAAGCCATAAATAAGGACTACTTGGACCCTTAGGGTTAGGGTTTCGGGTTTGGGTTTATCCGGTTTAGGAAGTTTAGGGTTTAGGCTTTAGGGTTTTAAATGGTACCGGGGGGTATAAGTCGCATTGGCTTACTCTTTTGCGACGTACACTCATCTAGACAACTTCCTACCTCTGCATTTGTAGATTTTGTGGTGTCATTGACTCCGATTGCTAGCTAGCGGTTCTGGAGGGCCCGGAGGCTCGCGACAAGAAGGCTCCAACCGTTTAGGGTTTAGGGTTTAGGGTTTCAATTAGAACAAAGACAATAAATTTTTAGTGGAAGAGATATCATGACAGGAGGGAGCATTGTCATAGCCAAAGCCATTAGAAGACTCCGAATCCATACACAACACGATAGTTGACTCCCCCCCACCAGCTATATAGGGCCTAAATGGTTACCAATACCATGTTTGGGATCCCCAGTATTATAATTGCAGTGCGTTGAAATGTACCCAAAACCCTATTGAAAGTTGTGAGGCCCTTTATTCCCCACAGACATAAGTCCTGAGAGCCGTGGGATACCCTGAAATTCCAAATGTAGAAATGCTGCCCTTAGGGTTACGAGACCAGCAACACCACCGAACCGTTAGCCGGAACCGGTCTGTCCAGGCACGTCCCAGACTAGCATGCCTGAATTGGCTAAGTAGAAGGACACTTAATGTGGCTCAATATAGACACCCAAAATGCTTGGAGGTTCATGGGCAGTTATAAGTAGACTTATACGTCCCCTAATATGGGCTATGATTATAGTTATCCTACTAATCCCAACTAATCCCACTTATAACTACCCATGGACACCCAAAATGGAGTAGGGTAGGTTCGTTCATAAACGCAAGATAGTTTTTTTCGGAAGAGCTCGGCTCGGCAGCACCAGGAACGCTCTTTCTGCTGAGTACCTTCAGCACTTGAACACCATTCAGTCGTAGGTTTAGGGTTTAGGATTTATAGTTTAGGGTTTAGGGTGTCGGCTACTCCATGCCCCAAGTGCTTCATGTGTTCTTAGGAACAATTTTCATGTTAATTATCTCGCAATCTCCAAGGGGTAATGGAAGCGAGCATTGTGGGTCTAAGGGCGCTGAAGTACATACGAGGACGCATGAGATGCTGGAATAAAACAGAAACAGCAAAGCCTATAAACCTCAACGTCCAAAAGCCTGCGCCCTAAACTCCAGACCCAAAACATAGATCCCTCGACCCTAAACCCAGACCCAAAACACAAGCAGCAAAACAAACAAAGTTCTTCTCCCAAGGCGAGTGTCCTATGTCTGGGATGCACCAGGCCAGCTTGACTCGAAACTCCTGAGGTTTACGTAGGGTTTAGGGTTTCTTTAAAGGGATCTACAAGGGCTCCCTGAAGGGATCCTACAAGGTATCGGTATCTATAGGGTTTAGGGTTTTGGGGTTTACGGGTCTTGGGGTTTGGGGGTTTGGGGTTTAGGGGTTAATGTTTGGGGTTTCGGGTTTAGGGGTGGGGTCTAGAGGTCTGACGGTCCCTGTATAAGTACTTACAACCTTAGTAGCTGAGTGGATACACTTTACACTTTGGGGGATAATATCTACTATAAAACTGAAAGTGTACACTTTTGGGAGCTTATGACCTCAGCATCTAAGCTACAATGCATCCCCCCAAAACCATCATGAAGACTCGACAACCACGAGCCCGATGCCCTAGATCCCAAACCCTAAACCCTACATCCGAACCTAAACCATACCTGGGGATCCAAAAACCTATTGTTTTAAGGTTTAGACCCTCAACTTAAGGGGTCATAACCTACTATTTTGCAGGGTTTGGAGATACAGGTAATCTTTTACAAAGATCTTTAGCCCAGGAAGAGCAGATCCGAAACCCCAAGCCTTAAACCTCCAATGCATGCGTTTATCAAGAGACCCGAGCCTTTCTAGGATTTGTAGGGGGTTCAGGGCCTCGGGTCCTGCATATCGGGTTGAAACGATGTCGGGTGCAAATCTTAGTCCTAGAGCCTTACTAGTAGCGGTCTAACTGGCAGCCAAACCCGGGGGATCAAAATAGCCCAAAAACTTATATATATATATATAGATAGTATGGTCTTTGGGCCCAAAAGCCTTAACATATGAGTCCTTAGAGCCCTAGGGCAAGCCGCAGATGCTGCCCGGGGTTGAGGACCCAACTCGGGAGTCGAATTCGGAGGCGACTTGTCGGGTGCGGTGGATGCCAGGATTGCCGAGAGCCTCCAAAAGCCCTTAAGTAAGGAATATGCCGTAAATCATATTGGGGATCCGATTACAATGTAAGGTATATTCCTTGATTAAGGGGTTTTGGAGGCTCTGGGTGATCCGAAGGCCGGACGCAGCCGCGGGCTGAGGCTGGCCCTAGCCGAAGAGTTGCTCGATCATCCTGCACCTGATGGCAGACATGAGCTTTGACTTTGGGTCCGGACTAGCGTCACTGGCTAAATGACCGATCCACGTCGTGAGGGCTGCACTGTCAATCAGCTTGATGGCAGGCGCAGCACAGGGATGAGTGTAAAACGTGAGAAGCTCAAGTCGTGCACCGATGGTGCGCGCAAGCTTCTCCCAGACACGACTACAGTCCTGTGCCCCGCCGAGCTGAAGGGTGACTTGCTAAACGAAGTCATCTCTATCCTCAAGTCATGCAGCCTCAAAATCAGCCTCCTGCACCACACTTACCGAAGCAGGTGTGGCAGGTAACTACAAGCCAGATGTGTGTCCTGCCACCAGGATTTCGGATCTAGAGTTCCATATGCTCTGGGGAGATGTTGTTCTGGGTTGCTTTACGCCGAATTTGCGTTTAGAGATTACTTGTAGCTGCAAACCCTACAAAATGGTCGGGTATGACCGTACCCTTAAAGCAGTAGCTTATGACAGTAGGTGTTGCCGTGTGTCCAGTCAGTCTTGATCCCTTAAAGGAGCCCTTATCGATCCCTTTAAAGGGATATTATTGGGTCCTTGGGACCCGTAGGGTATAGTGAGCTCTAAAGGTCCTCCAGCCCAAAGGTTCCCTGTACCTTTATAGTAGATACTTAAGCCTTAAAGGGGTCCCTATATGGGTACTTTAAGGCTTAAGTATATACTATATGGGTACATGGAGCCTTAGGGCCAGCATTTCAGGCGCTGCCGGTGTTCTCCGCTTAGCCTCGGTGACTTCGGCAGTGCGCGGTCTCGAGGCACAGGAGCCCAGACATCTAGGAGCAAAGAGGCTCAATAAGTAACTAGAAAGGGGTTTTGGGGTACTGTGTAGTATTATATATATAGTATATATAATATATATAATATAATATAATATAATATATATATATATATAAAGATTATGTAGATGAGAGGCCTAACTAAGAGAGGCTTCTATTGTTCCGACCCGCATGTTAGAAGGGTTCCTGTAAGGGTCTTACAGGTGCCTTTAGCGTTTTCGGGTTTGGGATTTTGGGGTATTGTTTTGAGCCTAGCCTTGACTGTTACTTGGAGGATCATGGGACTTAGTAAGTATATGGCTCCTTCAAGGGTTCCTTAAAAGGATCTATAAGGGATGTATAGGGTTTCTATAAGAGTTCTATAAGGAGGATCATGGGACCTAGTAAGTAAGGTTATAAGTACCCGAATTGGATTATAAGCATAGCTACCCTAATAATAACCCTAGTTGCTAAGTCCCAAGATCTTTAAGTAAGGGTTTAAAAGCAGGCGAACCTGGCCTGGGTCGTGATTACCCAGGGACTCCAATATCCCTTAATTGAGGAGTATATCTTAAATCATATAGGGATCCTACTTTAATTTAAGGTATATTCCTTAATTTTACACCGCATATTGGAGGCTCTGATTATGTGGATTGTGCTCTTTAGTCTTCTGTGGTGATGCTTCCACAAAAACTATTGGTGCCTTGAAAAAAGCAGACTTCCCAAGGACCTCCCGAGCCTCCTTTCTTCTGGCACTTCGGCTCCCTACTGTACAGCTCCTTCTGCCCCTGCAGCTTAGGGTTTATAGGGTTTGGGATTTTGGGGTTTAGGGTTTCGGGTTTAGGGCGTCTGCTTGAAATTACGTGAGGGCTAGTGGGTTGTCCTCCGGCCACGGTTCACAGGGACATCGTGATCTCCTGCCAAACACGAGTGGCGCATTGGAATGTCCTGTTCTTTGCCGAGATTACGGTAACCTCTTGTCAAGTGCTAAGGTGACCAAGTTTCTTCCGGCAGCAGCTCTGGAATACGTCGCACAATATACCTCTCCTGCTGCATGGCGACGAGGCTAGGTATTTGAAGATTTGAAGCGATCGAACCATCTGATCAGGACAGTAAAGAGCTGCTTAGGCCGCCCTGCCTCAAAGATGCAATGTTGCACGTGCAAGGCTGACCCGGTTTTGTCACGCTGCAACTACCTTGATGTGGAACCCCATCCCAACAGAGCCCAGGCATCAAAGCAACATTGCAATTCAACCAGGCATCCGTACCGATCCAAGTTTCTGCGTTGTGGTATGGCTACCAAGGAGTACAAAGATCATCCAGAGCGGATGTTTGAAGCTTGTCGGTTGAGAACAGAAGACTTGGTGCTGGTTGCACCAAGAACATAGACGACCGCCTTTCCCAAGCCCACTCCTGCTTCCGTCTTTGGCGCCGAGGATCCAGTAGCACTGCGGCCCTTCGGTCCTGTACAAAGGTCAACTTCAACTGCAAAACGCTGGACAAATTTCCTTGAGCCCCCATACCGTACGTGATACGATTCAGTTACGTGATCTGCGGGGAACGAATCAGCATCGTGTTCTGCAGAAGCATCCAAGCACCCCCCATTCTGCCTACTCCTCAAGCTGTATATGTAAGTCAGCATCCGAGGCTAAACCCTACAGATCTTTGAGGATTATAGATCCCTTCACCTACTGGAACTCTTTAAGGAACCCTTACAGATCCCTTCAAAGGGATATTGGAGCCTCTGGGAAGCAAGGCGGCCCTACGGCTCCTCCTTGCCATGTCCGAGGGTGCGACCTCAGAGGCCTTTCGGGCTTAGGGAATTGGGGTTTTAGGGTTTAGGGTCCAGGGGTTTCGGGTTTTAGGGGTCAGGGGTTTAGGGTTAGTTTAGGTTTAGGGTTCAGGCGGTTACATAAGGTTTAGGGGTTCAGGGTTTCGGGTCTAGGGTAGGGAACTCGGTGTTTAGTCCTCTGATACTTTCGGTGTTTTGAGTTCAGTGTTTTGGAGTTTAGGCGTTCTTTGGGGTGTGGGAACTCGGGGTTCTGAGCTTCGGGTTTGAGCTTTGGGTTTCGGAGTTTTGAATTTCCGGTTTGGGATTTAGGGGGTTGGGGGCTTAGGGTTGAGGGTTTTTCAGGGTTTAGGTGCTGACTCAGACTCCGAGGGGACTTTGCCGGAGTTCAGTTCGTAAGGTGTAGACTTGAGGCATAGGGCTTTCAGAAACCTAGAGTACTTCATTTGGACGCAACCTTATGATAAGGACCCTTCTATTTATATCGGGGTCCCTCACTTTCTGAAACTTGTACTTCCATTGGCCATTGTTCGATCCCAACGACCGAAGTAGCTTGAAGTACTGTTGCTGCATTATACATACTTACGCTAGAATATACCCCCCGGTTCCAGAAACAGCTCGTAATTCAATCATTCAGGCCCTATATAAGATGCTTTCGGTTCAGAGTCGGGATTGTTTCCCCTATAGGCTCAAAAGAGCCCAAAAGCCTTACATAGTATGGTCTTTGGGCCCAAAAGCCTTAAAATATGCGTGCTTAGAGCCTTAGTCCCAGAGCATCCAAAACCCCTTAATTAAGGAATATACCTTAAATCCTATAAAGGATCCTATTATAATTTAAGGTATATTCCTTAATTAAGGGGTTTTGGAGGCTGTGGGGTGTTCGGGATTTGGGACGCACGCCCGGAACCCAAGAGTCTCAAACGCAAGCCCTGAAGGGTTGAGGGAAGTTGAGGGTTGTGAGTAGGGTTTCCCAGAGCCTCCAAAACCCCTTAATTAAGGAATATACCTTAAATTATAATCGGATCCTTAATATGATTTAAGGTGTATATATATATATATATATTCCTCAATTAAGGGGTTTTGGAGGCTCTGGGTTTAGGGTTTATGGTGCAGGGTTTAGGCTGTATACTTGGAGGATCATGGGACTTAGTAAGTAAGGTTATAGAGTACTGACCTCAAATGGGGTTATAAGTAAGTGTAAGTATCGTTGCCGTAATCACAACCCTAGTTACTAAGTCCCATGATCCGTTATGTAGGGTTTAGGACAATAAATCCTCAGCCTTCGTAGGGTTTGATGGACAGCCATTAGCTGAGCATCTTGTGCTTAATTTGCGCTACCACCCTAGAGGTAGCAATGCAGCAACTCATTCTTGAGACATCCCTCATTTAGTATGCCTACCCAGAACAACTTCGGTAAATATGTCCTTTGTTGAGAATCGCTTCCTTCCATTGCAAGTTTGCTGGTCACGTAGGTTAACCTTACACCATAAACTTAAGCATTACAACCTAAACCCTAAACCTTACACCCGAAACTCTAAGAACCTTAAGCCTCACAGCCAAAAGCCTACACCCCAATTAAGCCTTTCTTCAGGATCCGGCTCAGTTTGATGAGTTGGAGATTCCGGTGCGTAGCAGCGGCGGCCTCAGCTTCGAATGAAATGCAAGTTTGAGGGTTTAGGGTTTAGTTATAGCGGCTAGGCAATCTAGTTTAGGCGTTCTAGTTAAAGTTACCATAATACGGAAACCGTGTACCCTATAAATACTGGGAACTTAAATTCCTTAACACGAACCCAGCATAGGCATCGGGTCATGGTGGAGGTTTCCGAAGAGCATGCTATTTCAACGGCCTAGACTCAGGCCCCTGATGTTCTGAAATGTGAGTTGTGTACGCATGTTCTTCACTGGTCGTTACACTGGCTGGCTGTTCCTTTTCGTTTGCAGTGGAGCTAGGGAGGCTAGAGTTGAACACTAACCATGTGGAGACACTTGTATGTGAGGGTCTTGGTTTTGTTCTGAGATCAATTTATAACATTCTGTTAGGTTCATATTAATTTTATGAGATTCTGTTGGGTTCATATTATTTTTATGCCATTCTGTTGGGTTCTTTTGCATGTTAGGGCTAGACTGAACTAGACTGCATAGGGTCACAGGGTGCTGTACCCAAGAACGACATGCTCCTGGTCTAGGGCTGTTGAGATGGGGGTTCCTGGTTGAGGGGGCGGAGGGTATTGAGTATTGAAGTCAAGATGGATTGGGGTGGTAAGGTGTGGGGCTTCGTTTCGGATTTTGGTGTAGTGTTTGGGGTCTCCTCGGGTCGAGGCACCCTGGCCGACATCGACATGGTCATGAGAGGCGCAGATGTTGAGGAGAGAATTGTTCTTGATATGGGAGTTTCCGAAAATTAGGGGTACCTCATTTGGGGGTCCTTATAATAGGGATCCGACTATTTAGGGTAGTATATTAGGGTCCCCTATTTTGGGAAACCCCCATATTTCCACTGTTGGTTAGTATACTAGTGTTGTTCGGGACTCCTGGCACACCAACAGCTTGCCCCTGCCCCAGGCGAGCTTAAGTCATAGATGTGTTCTCGTCGCAGTTCTGGTTAATCGCTCGGTGACCCCACCAGCGCACTGGACAGTTCAAGCCTCTCAAAGCTAAGCCTGACCCCTACAAACTCTGTTCGTCAAGACCTCAGACGAAATTAATTACCAGAATCTAGGATGGCCTCACCTCATAAGCGGCTTTGGATGGACCACCCGGATCAACATACTCCACACAGCCTCCCTTGGAAAGGACTCTCTTCAGGTTCCATGCTACTTGCGGGAGCGTGTGGCTTGCGGTTTTGGGGTTTACCTTAGTAGCTGGGATAATATTACCCACTATAAAACTAAAAGTGTCCACTCTTTGGGGCCTATGAACTCAGCAACTAAGATACGGTTTGTAGTTTAGGTTAGGGATGAAGCCGGGACTTCTGATAACTTGTCTCGAGCCCCGAAGATCCTAGGCCAATCCCCGTGTAGTGCTCTGACCTGAGGAACATCCTGGGCTTCATTGCCCCTAAACCTTACCCTAAGGCTCTAAGGATGCATATTTTAAGGCTTTTGGGCCCAAAGACCATACAATGTTAAGGCTTTTGGGCTCTTTTGAGCCTTGCCCTAAACCCTAGACCCTAAACCCTAGAACCTAAAAGGAGGACGCCGGGTGTAAACCCCGCATCCTGGTCCTAACTCCTGGATCCTTGGCCCCAAACTCCTTAAATAGTTACTATCGGGGCCTAAATTACTATCAATGCTATGTCGGGGGTTCCTTATTATAATTATGGTATAATGGGCCCCAAAAGCCCTATTCTAATTTTGCCGGCCCCTACATTACATCGTAAATCCTGCAACCCCCCCAAGACAGCAAAGCCAAAGCTCTAGAAGCCCCTGCGTTAAACTCTAAGCCCTCATAGAGGCCATAGCTAATATGGGGGGCCTAAATATTAACTATACAATGTTTTTGGGGTTCCTTATGATAATTATAGTATACTATACCCCCAAACCCTATTCTAAGTATTCAGGCCCCTATATTATGGAGCTTTACCTAAGCG
This sequence comes from Symbiodinium sp. clade A Y106, assembly GCA_003297005.1. Classification (NCBI taxonomy): domain Eukaryota; class Dinophyceae; order Suessiales; family Symbiodiniaceae; genus Symbiodinium; species Symbiodinium sp. clade A. The sequence continues at coordinate 27,204 of BGNK01002828.1, forward strand.
CTATGCCCTAAACCCGAATCTACCCTAAACCCCTAGCCCTAGCAGTGTAAACCCAAGTTGTCTCCATGGAGAATATGGCCGAGATGGGGGACCAGCTAGCTTTCGCGCTGGAAGGGGACATGCAGCAGGTGAATGCCTGCTGGTGGTGCCCAGCCTTGAGTTGAGCGATGGGCAGCTCAAGCTGGCACAGGACTAATGTGATTCTCAGCTCTCTATGGCAGTGGTTTCAGTGCCACAATGGTGAAGCGCGACTGAATTACAAGAGGAGACGCAGCGAGCTCAGCACGATATCCAGGCTCGTCAGAGAAAGCTGGAGGAGGAGTTGGCCGAAGGGTCCATGACCGCTGCAGCCATCGAGAAGGGAGCCCCGCAGTCCGCTCCCTTCCCTTCGGATGCCATAGCCGGGCCATGGTTATCAATCCTCATCTTCCTCGTGCTTTTCAGAAACCCAAGCCGAAGACGATGCCATCATCATCCTCAACAAGCAAAGCGGCGACAAACGTCGTGCCGCCGAAGAAACGATGATGCCGATAGCTCACCGATCGTTCCTCGTCCATGGTATAGAAGAAAGCAGAAAGCCCTCGAAACTCTGAGGCGGGGAACCGCAAAGGAGGCCCAAGAAAGAACGGACCAACTCCCATCTCCAAAGCTTGGGCCATACCCTAAGGCCAAACTCCAAAAAGCCCTAAACCTGAACCCCCAATCCACTGAACTCCAAAAAGCCTAAAACCCCAAAACCCTGAAACCTACACTCAAAACCCTAAACCCTCAACCCTAAACTCTGAAATCTTAAACTCGAAAAGCCCTTACAGACCTTGCAAGGAACCCTTATAGATCCCAACAAGGACCCCTTCCGTTACAGGAGCCCTTACAAGGAACTCGAAAACGAAGCCTTAAAAGGGGCCCTTATAGATCTCTTAAGAGAACGGAACCCTTAAGGGAACTACTAAACTCCCCTTAAAGGATCCCTTTAGAGGGTCCCTTTAGAGGAAATTTTGGGGATTCCAGCCGGAGGTTTCCTGTCGCTGCCACGTCGGCTGATACATTTTGGGCGAAGCAGGTGAAGGGCAGTTTTAGGGGTTTAGGGGTTTAGGGGTTAGGGGTTTAGGGGTTTAGGGGTTTAGGGTTTCGGGGTTAGGAATTAGGGGTTATAGGGTTTGCAGGGATTAGGAGTGTCAGGGGCTTTAGGGAGTTAGGGCTTCTCGCTTTCCTTGTTTGACTGGTGCGGTTATTGCCGCCACTCTGTGCTTTTGCCCTAAGGGTCCAAGTACCCAAGTATCATATACTCCCCAAAATAGTAACCTAGGGTACCTTATTTTGGGGTCCTTATAATAAGGATCTTAGCATTAGGGGAATAATGTGAGTAGTTCTCGAAAGTAGGGTCCTTATAGGCCCCAGAATGATAATAGGGCACCCTTGTAAAAAGAGGGCCTGTACTAATTTAGAGAACTACCCATGTAGGGTCAGAAGCCTAAACCCTGAGTCCTGAACCCCGAAGTCCACCGTCCTCCAAAGAAGGATGAGTCCACATGGTAGGGCCATTCTTTTTAAGAGCTTCTACAAAGCTAGACTTCGGGGACTTGTCCAATCTAGTTTTCTGTGATGGTCTGGGTCTGCTTTAGGGAGAGCACTTTCTTCCGAGCCCGTGGCATAAGAGGCTTAAACCCTGGCCTTACAGAAGGAAACCTACAAGATTTACCTTAGCCCGGAATAACCTACCTTTTTAAGGACTTATATAAGGAAGTCATAATAAGGAACCCTAAAAAGGTAGGTTATTCAGGGTTAAGGTACGTTCAGGAATTTGGATTCAGGGTTCTGCTTGGAGGACTCGGAGACTTACTGACAGGGCTGAAAATGGGTGGTTGTCAAAATTATGGTCCCTTTTGGGTCCCTACTATAATACGGCAGCTATTATTTAGGGTACCCAAAAAGGGACCATAATTTTTGACAACTACCCATATGGGAATGGGTATACCGACTCCTTAGTTTTAACTTCAAGATACCTCAAGCTAAGCTGAACCCTATACTTACTAGGTCCCTCGTCGTCGGGGTGTTGTTTCATGACACTTCGATGTTGACGGTTGAGTACCGAGCTTGAGAACCTATCTGTCGGCCCAAAACACCTAACTTTTTATGGAATTACATATCGGGCCATTATAAGGAACCCCCAGAAAGGGTAGGTGTTTTCGGCTGCAGGTGTACCTCAGGCAGTTCCCAACAAGCTGCATGGGAATGGGAATTCAAGGTGTAGCGTGTTCGTCTTTGAGTATACCTCAACATCCCGAAGGCCTAGTTTTTAAAGACACGTATCATGTTTGCAGGCTTGGCCCGTAAGACACGTATCAGGAAATCTCATTGAAAAGTAAAAGCCGTAAGCATGCAGGGTTGTGGGGGATCAGGTAGGGCTTTAGATGTGGATTGGACGGGCATGAGAGCGGGGGGGGACTTTATGAGATGCCACCCTCGGGTTTGAGTTGGGTTTCGGGTTGATGTTGTGTAAGGGTTTAGGAGTTTAGGGTTTAGGATTTTGGGTCTTTATAGGGGTTTAGGTTTATCATTAGGATTGACTGTTTAGGGTTTGGGATTTAGGGGTTTGGTGGTTCGGGTTTTAGTTCCCCTGCACAGTTTGGGTCCAACGCTACAAGAGCTGCAGAACGCTGCAATCTTGCGCCTCCCAGCCCAATCTCAAGCCTGAACTTAGTAGCTCAGTGGATACACTTTACACTCTTTGGGATAATATTACCCAATATAAAACTGAAAGTGTGCACTTTTGGGGGGCTTATGAACTCCACCCGAAGCCAGCCCAGAGCCACATCTCCCAGAACTTCCCCTAAGGGTCCAAGTTCCTAATTATCATATACTCTCCAAAATAGTAAACTACATAGCTATTGGGTCCTTTGGACCCTTAGGGTTCACTGTTCTGACCAAAACCCTCAGACTACACACGAAGTGTGCTTTAGCCGGCCGCCGAACCCCCAAGCAACAGACCCCCCCAAAAAAACCCTGAAATCTAATCCCCAAGCTCTAGAGCTGACGCGCTGCACCCAGGTGTTATCTTTCGGCAGTTGAAGTTTCGAAAGAGGCAAGGCCACCTAGACATCCATCTGAAGCCTTATGACTTCGCCTTTGAGATCTTAGCCTTAAGACACTTCAGACGTAACTTGCCCGCCCCCTGAAGTTCTCAATCAGTCAGAAGTTAGCGCCTTGAACCCTCAAACCCAACCCCTGACAGATGAGTTGATCCCAACCCTTGCGCCTGAAGCTTCGAACACGCCTATACCCCAAAAGCGCTAATATAGGGACCTTAATCAAAAATTACCTATACTATTTTGGGGGCTCCTTATTATATTCATAGTATAATATACCCCCAAACCCTATTGTAATTATTAAGGCCCCTCTATTAGGCCTTCAAAAGGCCCGCAAAAGGCTGAAGAGCGCTCAGACTCGTTTCCTCTTGGTTCCGATGCCGCTGCCGCTTCGATGTCTTCTCCCGATGCATCGGGCGAGACATGGGCCGGAAGCTCGGTTTCGGGTTTCAAGTTTAGGGTTTAGAGTTTAGGGTTTAGGATTTGGTTTAGTGTTTAAGATTTAGGGTTTCGGCTTCAGGGTTTTAGGGTTTAGGAAGCTCGGGATTTGCGATGCTTTAGGATTTAGAGATTCTCTCAGAGCCAGGAACTGAAGTACATGATAGCCATGTGGGTGTAGCCATTTTATGGCCATTTTGCTTTAAACTTAAATATTTTGCGGTGGGTGAGGGTTGTAGCGAAGGAGTTATATACATCTCCGGCTTGTTGTGGACATTACGGTTTACTCCAGGCAGAGCTGTTGGTGGGTTTATGGTTCGGGGTTGCATCTAATGAAGCAACGATGCCCTGGTTGTTTCGAAGTTTAAGTAAGCCACAACCAAACTCCGGAAGCCTAATTTGCAAGGTTCCGAAGTTGTGCTGTGTTGCCTTTTCTTATTGGGTTCCCGTACTTTTCAAAATTGAATACCAGCAAAACGGGTACCCTGTTTATTACGGGAATACTGGGGAGCCTAGCGTGTTTAGGGCTTAGGGTAACAGTAACATAAACCCCATAATTACAGGCCACCCCTGAATCGTTGGGGCTCCTACTATGAAACCCTTCTATAGTGCCTTGATGCGGACCGGACGGAGTTTAGGTATATCGGTATATCGTAAATACTTAATGCTAAGGGGCTTAATTAAGGTTCAACTCACACCTCAAGCGCTGGCTAACGCAAGCAAGCCTCATCACACGCCTCAGAGATTGATATGCAAGTCTAGTAACATATCACCAGCAATGCCCTCAGCAAAATACCCAACCAAAAGAATATTGTGCCAGCGGCCGAAGCAAGTTCAACACACAGACTCTGCAGCCGCCGAAGGAAGTTCAACCCACCCTTAGCTTTCGTCTCTAGACTCTAAGGCCTAAGCCCTAAGTCTTGAGCCTAAACCGGTGCAAAACCCTAAACCCTCCACCCTAAACCCTAAACCCTGGACCTAAGCCTAACTCTCTTGAAGCTTGACCCCAAGATGCCGAGGCCCCAAAGTCCCATCGCCTTGAAACCACCAGCCCCTAACTTGACACCGCCCTGAATCCTACCTACCTTAACCCACCTGCCCTAAACCCTAAGACCTAAACCCTACACCCGAAACCTGTCACAAAACCCTACCTTAACCCTGAATAACCTACCTTTTCAGGGTTCCCTATGATGATTTCCTTATACAAGTCCTTAAAATGGTGGGTTATTCCGGGTTAAGGTAGACCCTGAACCCTGAGGGCTCCTCTAAAGGGATCTACAAGCTTTCCTTTAAAGGCTCTTATAGGGGATATATAGGTTTGAGGGAACTACTTGGGGATCCCAAAACCTACTTTTTTTGGGGGGGGGGGGGGGGTTGTACCCTATAATTAAAGGGGTCATAACCTACTATTTTGTAGGGTTTGGAGATACAGGTACACCCTGAACATCCTCAACAGCTCTAAATCCCACACCCCCAAGCCCTCAAGACTCAGCAAAGCTAAAGCTCTTAATCATCAATCCCTAAACACCTAATTAACCCCTAAAGCCCTAAACCCTCAAAGCCCCAAACCCCTGAACCCCCAAAGCCCGAAAACCCTAAACCCCTGAACCCCGAAACCCCTAAAGCCCTTAAAGGCCCTAAACCCTAACTAAGGCTTAGTAGCTGAGTGGATACACTTTACACTTTTTGGGAGAATATTACCCCGTATACAACTGAAAGTGTCAACTTTTAGGGGCTTATGAACTCAGCAACTAAGATGAAAGGAACCCTTCTAGAACCCTAAACCCCCGATCCGATACTTATAGCGCAGAGGCATCCCTGCACGAAGCCTTCGAAGAGCTCCTTTCGCTCCAGGCCGCGGCATAGAAGAGCTCCGGATTTGTTAGGGCTTTTGGCTCTGAGGCTTTGTTGTTCTTAGTAGCTGTGTGGATACACTTTACACTTGTTGGGATAATATTACCCACCATAAAACTGAAAGTGTCAACTTTTGGGGGCTTATGAACTCAGCAACTAAGTTTTGGCTCTGGGGCTTTTTTGTTTAAGTTGCTGTATTTTGGGTTTTAGGCATTGGTTTAAGGTTGTTAGGGTTGCTTTAGGGTTTTGTGCAGTGTGACTTAGGCTTAGGCTTGAGGATTCGCTTGCAGAGGCTCACTGAGTTTACTGTTCCTTTCTTGGTGTTCTTCTGGTTGGATCTTTAACTTTTTGGGTTTCTATATGGACTGTAATAAGGAGGCTGAAAGTTTAGCTTTTAGGAGGGGTTCAGAAGTCAGCCAAGCTTTGATGGTTGTTTTTGGGGTTTGGGGGCTTCTAGGGCCTTGGGAACTTGGATTTGAGGAGTCGTTGAGGTTGGGGGTTTAAGGGGTTTAAGGGCTTCAGGGGTTTAGGATTTGTGTCGTGAAGAGATTCTTCTTTTGCAATTGTATAGCGTGCGATCCAGAGGGTACGCCCCGTAAATCATACTGGTGAGCCGTCGGAGGCTCGAGGCATATTCCGTACAGTACGGGGTACGTTGGTTGTTGCTTTTCTGTTCAGGGAGGCTGATGTCGGATGAGGGTGTTTAATGTAGAAGCCTGTAATTGATAGCGCCATGTGTTAGGGATTCTTGATCATTGTTGCATGATATGCACCGAAACCGTATTCGTGTTGTTGCGGCACCTACACTGTTTGGGTTAGCTTTTTTACAATATTGGACCCTTGATGGGCTCTCTTTGTACCTTACTAAGCTTCACAGCTTTCATATTTCTTGTTTCATAGGCTTGTGAATAGCTTTAGTAGTAGGGTTGTACTTAGTTCTGCAAGAATACGCAACTCTGATCCCCCTTTAAAGCCTTGGATTCTTTCTGGTTCAAGTATAGAGATGCCTTAACAGTAACTATATACTATAATTAGGGTTCCCTCTAAAGGGCTCTATAAAGGATCTGTAGTAGGGTTCTATATTTTAGGGGCCTTAGTAATTGCCTGTACTATTTGGGGGGGTTCCTCATTATGATTATAGTATAATGGGCCCCAGAACCTTATTCTACTTATTAAGGCCCTTAACATATTTAGCTTGGAGGGAGCGCGGCCGTGGCAGTCTCGACAACTTTGCAGTGTAGGCACACCCAGGAAACTAGCAGGCAGGCAATGAACTCGTAATTTGCAAAGTGTGCCCAAGTACACGGATGATTGTAGAGCACGCAATTAGGAAGCTCTTGCGTATCTGGACGCAACGCAGAAGAAGCATAACACCACGAAGCAGCACACAACAAACCACAAGGAAGAGGTCCTGCTTCTGAACCCTAGAAGCCTAGAACTTTTGAGAGGTTTTAGGAAGGGAGGGGTGTTAATGCAGGTTTGTGGCTGGTATACGGTATACCCTAAGTGCCCAGGCATCCAAACGATGAATCAGGAAACCCAGGCCCTGAAGGTAAGCATACCCCCAGAAAGCCTTGCAGAAAAAGAACGCTGACGCTGCAAAGCCTTAACCCTTAAAGCCCTAAGCCCTGAACCCTAAACCCCAGATCCTAGGCCCTAAACCCTTAAAGAACCCGTAAGGGTTCCCAACAAAAAGCCCTAACCCTCAAAGCCTAAACCGAAGAACGCCCTACATGCGGATCCGATGAAGGCGGTGCTGAGCAGCCAGTGCCATGCTATACGGCACCCAAGCTGACGAGTCCCAGAGAGCTTCGGGCTTTAAGGGTTTAGGGTCTACTTGAAGGGGCAGGGGACTTAGTAAGTTGGTTATAAGTAGGGTTATAATCAGGGTAGCTCCATTTAGGGCACTTATAACTCTGCTTATAACCTACTTACTATAAGTCCCCTGCCCCTTCAAGTAGGGGTTTCCCCTCCCCCACCCGGGTCTCGGTTCAGAGGGCTTTTTTTGGTGCAGTTTGAAGCTGTGACAGGGTTTTAATAGGGGTGAGAAGGGGTGTTTGCAGGAAGCCCTGAGCTCTAATCACCCCCAAACCCTCAAGCCCTAAACCTTATAAACCCTAACAACTACTTCACAGGTCATGGGACTTAGTAACTGGGGTATTTATTAGGATAACCATACGTATAACCCTAATTAGGGTACTTATAACCTTACCATGATCCTCCAAGTAGACCCTGAACCCTTAAATCCTAAGGCATGCAGCTTACTGGCAAGACTTGCGGCTTCTGCGCTGCTTGGAAGCCTGGGCGGAATTGGCTCACGGGCTCCCTGACTGCCAGCAACTGGTTAAGGGGCTTAAGTAATTACCAGTACTGTTTTGGGGGTTCCTTACTATAATTTTAGTATAACGGGCCCCAGAACTCTATACATTATTGTGTTGGTTTATCGGTTTTAAACGGTTTTATCGGGTTTCATGAGGCTTAATAGGTGGTATAGGGTTTATTGGGATCTACAGGGCTTTCTAGGTGTTGCACTGTGGAGTTTATACATTTCTAACGACGGCTTATTAAGGTTGATGTGGTTATGAGGCTTGATATACTAATGTAGATGCCTAGTTTATGAACCAGTTTTTGACTTCGCCCCTGGAGAAGATAATCAGGGTGTATATTAGCCAGGCATAAGCCCGAAAGCCGGGGGGGTTCGGAGATGAGGATTGGCCCCGAACCGCAAATCTCTGGGCCAGGCAAGGTTTCCCAAAGGCTCCATGTACCTTTATAGTAGATACTTAAGCCTTAAAGGGGTCCTATATGGGTACTTTAAGGCCTAAGTATATACTATATGGCTACATGGAGCCTTAGGGTTTAGAGTTGAGTCGTGAGGATTTCCTGCCACAAAATGTCACCCGAGATTTGTGCGTTGAGTTCTTTTGTAGCAGTATCCTCTTATAGTCCATGTAAAAGGCATACTGTAGGCATACTGCATGCAGTTTGGCCCGAAGCCCTTTCCTAGTGATCAAGGCTCTTATGTTTTCCTGGTCTTCTCGGACGCAAGGTTCTAAGGCTCTCTTCATCGTAGTGGGTTGCAGGTTCTGGGCCTGGGTTCAGGGGTTGCGTTTTGGGGTTTTGGGTATGCCGGGTTCAGAGGCCGTCGCATTGGATTTGGAGTCGTGGAGTGTTCACAGAATCACCACAGGCTATCCGCGACAGAATCCTTAAATCCCTACTAAACCTGCTGCTTTAATTTGCTAAACTTAGCGGACCCTTGTGTCGCGGAGTTCAGGGAGTTTAGAGCTGTTGGTGGTTGTGTTAAGGACCCTTAAGTCCTAAACCCTATACCCTAAAGCCTAAAACCACTATATAAGCCCCTAAACCCCTGAACCCCAAACCCCAAAGCCTAAACCCTCAACCCTAAAAGTCTTAAAAGCCTTAAAAAGCCTTGAACGCCCTAAATGATATCAAGAGCAAGGCAGAAACCCGGAGAGCTCCGCGAGGCAAACGAAGATGAGGCCCGGGGGGGTCCGTACCCTGAGGCTCCAAAACAGCTATGTTCGGGATGTAGGGTTTTGGGTTTAAGGGGTTTAATAGGGTTTAGAGCTTAGGGTTTAGGGTTTAAGGGTTAGGGGTTAGAGTTTAGGGGTTAGGGGTTATAGGGTTTAGGGGTGAGGATTTTGGGTTTAAGGGTTAGGGTTGTGGGTTTGGGGTTAGTAGTATTATAGGCTGATTATATGGGATGCTACAAGGGTGCTATAAGAAGGGCTTCTATGTTCTCTAACAGAATATGGGGTTCTACAAGGGATATTATGAGGGCTGCTGTCAGGGATGCCATAAGCGTTTTCGTATTGGCTTGTTGTAGAAGTTGCTATAAAGGTTAGTTCCATAAGGGCTTCTACAAGAGCTTCTTGCAGGGTTATTGGGTTACTCCATGGGTTACTATAAAGGTTCTATATGTGTTTCTATAGGGGGGTCTATGGTGCAGAGACCCACACTGTATGGGATTATTCTAATGCTTATGGTTCTGGTTTCAACAAAACCTTCTTTCAGGGTTGCTGGGTTACTACAGGGGCTACTATAAGGGTTTCTATCAAGGTTTCTATGCGCGGTTCCTATGAATCTCGCAAAAGTATCCAACTACTTGTGGTTTTGGATACCAAAGGCAACCACTGGGGACCCAGAACCTTATTGTGTGGGCGCTTGGATCCTCTGAGTCCCGGACCCAAGCCCGACGCTGCTGAACTCCAGTAAACACGCCCGAAGTTCAGGGAGCTTCCCACATCATGGCTGGCACTTCCTAACTCCTGAACCCTAAGGCTGTCGAGGCGCAAGTAAACTAACCTTGCTCGAGCTTATCATCATGAAGCGTCTTGTTTGGTGCATCTTCGCTAGAGGAGTTATTCATACTCTTCGTGGGGTGTCATATGAAATGTGGGACCTCAATGTTGAGAACTACCCATATACTCGGTGGCCTTGAGTTGCAGGCCACACAACTTAGCCTCTCTTGGAGGACTACAGACAAGGTTTTGGAACCCTGCACTTCAGACACTGACCTAGGGTCCGAGTCCAAACACCTGATAGTAGCCTTGCAAACCTCTTTCCCGGTAGTCTGGGCTTGCCCGAAACCCTAAACCCTATATCCAACTAAACCCAGGTACTCAAGCATATTGGACATGGTCCCTATATAGTTACATTTCATACACAGCCCGACATACTGGCCGGAGACGTCCACAAAGTTACTCTCCCCTAAACCAAAGCCTCGAAGCCCAAAGCCCTATAAGCCCAAAGCCCCATAAGCCCAAAGCCCTATAAGCCCGAAGCTCCCAACACTCAAAACCCAAATCTCTAGTAATCTTTCTCGAAGGCTTGGAAGGAACCTGAAACCTCAAGCTTGTGCGCGCGAGGTTCATGCGCTCACCGTGGAGGGTGCGAGTCAGGCGTTCCTTCCAAGGGTCCTAGGTGTTGATACGTTCGGGAGTGTCGGTTGATTTGATTGGGAAAGCAGCCCAGGATTGCTTATGCCAAGAGTTTCAAGACTTAAAACCTAAAAAGTTACAAGGGTTTAGCGTTCAGGGCATCAGCTTTTCTAGCAGAGCCCAACTTTGTGCGGTTTAGAAGCTCAGGCTTGGGTCTGCAGCTACAATGATGTGGGTAAGATCCCCAGGCATTCAAACACGATCCCAGAGACAAAAGGTCGAGCAGTACCACACGACCACCTAGCGGGATGAGACAGATATAGTCACAAGGGAGACAGAAGGCTGTGCAGGTAAAGTTAATTTCGAGCAGAGCACTGTTTAATTTAGTTTGAGTATGGTATATGTGTGTGTGTATGTATATGTATAAAAATGCATATGTGTGTACTATGTATGTGTCTTTATCTTTGTATTTATGTACGTATGTAGGTATGTATGTATCTATGTATGCATGCATGGATGTAGGTATGTAGGTATTGTATGTATGTATGTATGTATGTACGTATGTATGTAGGTATGTAAGTATTGTATGTATGTATGTATGTATGTTTGTATGTATGTATGTATGTATATATGTTTGTATGTATGTATGTATGTATGTATGTATGTATGTATGTATGTATGTATGTATGTGTGTATGTATTAATGTAAAGCATGTAATGAATGTAATGCATGTAATGCATGCTTCCATGCATGCATGCATGCATGCATGCACAGACCAGCACGTATAGAGGTACGTGAATGTGCACATGCATGCAAGCATCAGGCATTCTGATGTGGTAAAATCAAGCAATATGGGCTTCTTCATCAGCAGTGACGACTTCTACAGGCGGGTTCCGGGGCGTCTTCTCCATCGTCACCAAGTACGCCGACGAAGACGTTGCCACGTGGACCTGCAACCTGATAGACCGTACTTGGAGGCCCTTTTGACTTAGTAAGTCTACTTAGTATCCGCTAGAAACCCTATTATAATCCCCATAACCCACCTTACTAACCCTACTTACTAAGTCAAAAGGGCCTCCAAGTAGCCCACCAACCCCACAAAATCCCACACCCTGAAGACTAAACGCTGAAGCCTAAGCACGTAAATCTAGCCAAATGCATCCATTTCCCTAAACACTTAAACCCAGAAGCCCAACAACTAAACCGAGACTCAGAGCACTTAAGCCCGAAATCCAACACCTAAAACCCAAGCAAACCCTAACCCTGACAGAACGATATAGAATCTTTACAGAACCCCGGTAGTGCCCATAAACTACTTGGCAAAAGCCGTGAATATGCAAGGATCGACCTTGGGCGGAACCGTTCGAAGGCTGGCGGGGGCAGTACCCTGAACTTCAAAGTAGGGTAAAAGGGTTTAGGGTTTTGGGTATTAACGATGTCGAATCCCTTAAATAGAGTCTAGAGTCTAGAGTTTAGTACCCGTGCTTTCCAGGTTCTACAAGAGTCCCGGGCTTACAGGGTCGGGGGGTCTAATAGGATTTCGAGTCTACCTGCAAATCGAGGATCCAAGAACCCGATAAGGCTTGCGTCATAACGAACAACTTGACTCTGTGTGAGGTTTGGGGCTACGTGTGAGGTGCCGACGACCCCTCATTTAAGGCACCAGCCCCCCAAAAAAACTACCTGAAACTTAATTTGTGCTGCCGGGCAACAAGAGCAGTATGAGCAGAGAGGCCGAAAGTGCCGGTGGGGCCGAGGGTTTTGAAGTTGGTGAGGCGAGGAACATTGCTGGGAAAAGGGTCTGTGCGCAAGAGCCCTTTTGAAGGTCGCCCCGTGGCCCCTTCGTCACTTCAAGCGCTATCATCATGGTTAGCATCATCGTTATCATCATCGTTATCACCGTTGTCATCACCGTCATCATCATCATTATCATCATCATCGTTAGCACCGTTAGCATCGTTATCATCATCGTTATCATCGTTACCATCGCTATCATTATCGTTATCATCATCGTTATCATCGTTATCATCATCCCTGGCATCATCGTTGGTATCATCACCGTTATCACTATCGTTATCATCATCGTTATCATCATCGCCATCAATCGCCATCATCATGGTTTGTATCGTCATGGTTGACACCATCATGGTTGGTATCATGGTGGTTGGCATCATCATCATCATCATCATCCTTGTGCTTTTTTTTTGGGGGGGGGGGGCTGGGACCTCATTTAAGGAATACGCCTTCGATAATACATTGCTACTTAGTCTTTGGTGTGTCGCAGTGTACAGGTCCGACTGTTTAGTATTTTCCTTGTAGGCCCCATGTTATTAGTGATGTAGTTATACTTCAGAACACTGATCATGAGAGTAACCAATATTATGGAACCAGATGTTGCATTATAGTTCGATCACAAAATTATAGAACCGAACCCCAAAAAGGAATCCTGTAAAGGCACCGTCTTCACAAAGGCGACCTGTAGATGCCCCACGAGGCTGGCGTCACACCCCAAACCCTGTCACAAAGGCCCTCAGCACTGAAACCCTGAAGCCGCGACAGTAAGCCCTAATCAGCTAAACCCCTGCGCCTCAAAACTCCTGAGCCCCAAACCCGAGGCCCTAGACCCCAGAACCTTAAACTCCTGAGCCCTAAGCCACCACGCAGGCTCCCTCACCGGAAAGGTCGCCCTCGCCTCAGTCACCGAGATCGCCCTCCAAAACACTGTTGCTGGGAATGCAAGCATTCGGGTGCTCAGAGAGGGGGTCTACAGGGTTTAGAATTGCCCGAGCTCCAAACCACTCTACCTTTCTAAGGAACCATATCCGGAAATCACAATCATGAGCATGCTAGGCTTCTTCGGATACAGGTAAGGGTTTAGCAGGCTGTAAGGAGTTAGTTCTCGGGGTCTCAGTACTCAATGATAAGTAGGGACTTGTTGTAACGTCACCTAGTCTCAGTTTTGGCCTGGGTAATCAGCAACAATCTCGATTTACATACAGCCCCTGAAAAAGCATAATTCGTGTTATCCTACTACTATACTGATGCCGGCTTGTCTATCAAGTCTAGACTCATTTCGATATCTCGGGCTGACCTTTCTGATCCTCACCGCTAGTTTGTTTCACCTCGAACAAAGTTCGCTGCCGGCGCTGCTACAGCGACCCTCAGCCACCCGACCCACTCAACTGGCTTCGAGGTAGAGTACTTAGTTGTATGGTATCGATATACCTTCATCGAAGGATATATATATATATATATACATACATACATACATAAAGATATGGGGTCAACATACGCGTGTTTATACTCGACAGGATTCGCTTTGCTGTTTATGGAGACGTCGAATTCCTCGACACGAACCCAGTGAATCGCCAACCAGCATCCTACAGCCGCTCGCAGCTCGCAGGCTTAAGCGACAACACGGTTTAGGGTTTAGGGGTTTAGGGTTTAGGGTTTATATGTAAATTCTACCGTAATTACATATGTAGGCACACATGCATGCATGCATGCATGTATTTGTTTATTTATGTTGGTCTGAGTATAAGAAGAAAAGAAAGTATGTCTTTGTATGGGTTGTTTAATTATATGTACATATACACATAATACACATATACATCGATCTGTAAATACCAAACCTTATATTCCTTCATGTGTTTCTGCATCCACACGAAATTCGTGTGGTTGGGTCTGCTGTGGAAGCATTTTGGCTAGGTCCGACCTCGCTCAGCTTGGCAAGAAGGCTGGGCCCCAAGAAGAAGATTTATTGTTTCGAGTTCGCGTCTTCGTTCGGTGGTCAGTGGATAGATTCCATGCCATGTAAGCAATTCCTTTGATTAAATGATACTTGCAGCATGAAGGTGTGGGTCTTTCCGCCCCGGTGGGCTTGAGACTGTTTCGAGGCCAATGATTGGAATGACGTGGTCCACATGGCAGAACATCAAGCGCACGCATATGATGAACCGGACTTCCTGTGATGAGTCGTTGGCCGAGCTGTGCAGTCTGTGCAGGGGCGACAAGCATCAAGGATAGTATGGGGTCCCTGAAGAATGGGAACAGGTTTCGGGGCAGAGTACATCAATTGCAACCACGTATATACCCTATACCCTGAATCGAGCCGTAAAAGCTTATAAACCCTAAACTTTTCCTGAACCCTTCAACCTTTAAACCCTAAACCCTGAATACTGGGAATAGGTTTCCATGTATTACCCTGTACCGAGCCCTAAACCCTTAAAAACCCTAAGCCTAAACCCTTCAAGCCCTAAACCCTGAACTCTAAACCCGGAACCCTGAATCCTAAGCCTAAACCCTTAAAAACCCTAAGCCTCAACCCTTCAACCCCGAAACCCTATAAACCCGCGCCCTTCTGCAGTATCCTGAAGGCGCCGACACCCAAACGGCGGGTGAAGCCACCCGAAGAGCGGAGGAGACAAAGCAGGCACCTATGGATGTCGGCGGTTTTGGGGGGCTTCAGGGGTAAGGGTTTAGGGTTTTTCAGGGTTTAGGGTAAGGGGTCAGGGATTGCCGAAGCCCCAAAAGTTGGTAAGATAGTGGCCAAGGACCCACAAAAAGCCTGTTATTTCTACATACTTTTGGGGTCCAAGTAGGGTATATACCGAGGATCGATGCCTACTTCAAACACTTATCACCAAGCCAGAATGCGCAAGAGTTACTATAGGGGCCTAAATCATTACCTATACTATTTTGGGGGGGCTCCTTGTTATAATTGTAGTATAATGGGCCCCCAAACCTAAGCATTAAGGCCCCGATATTATGTGTGTATAAATACTTGGTATGCGACACCTTAAACCTTGGCTCCAATCTCGGGCTGCCTCTTCAAACGTAGCTTTTAGTTTGGGTTGGGGGTGAGTGCGGAGGGCTTGCGTGTAGAACTTAAATAGTGTTTTCACGGAGGTCCTAGGACCATTTGGCAGCATTCAGGCGTGAAGCCCCACACCTCGAAGCCCCGGAAACCGCAAACCCAAAATCCAAAACACCTCAAAAACCCTGAACCCAAAGCCCAAACGCTTTAGGACCCAGTCGCGTCTTTCTGATGGAGGGTTTTGGGTTGAAAAGCTGTGTGTGTCCAGGCTGGTTCTATCACAAATGGCAGCGAAAAGGATGGAGGAGGACTCGGTCAAAACCGTAACCCGAACGCTCCTTGTAGAAACCTTGTAAGGCCTTGCGGCAAACCCTTATAGAACCCTTACCCAAAAACTTTTGAATTATAGAACCCTTCCACAACAACCTCAAGGAACCCTTATAGAAACCAACATAGAGCCCTGTCCAAACGCCTTAGAACTCGTCGAGAAAGCCGAAGCGAGAAACTTCAGAATCTGCAAAATCGCTCGAAGACCCGACCAGGTTCTGAAGGCCCCAAAGTTCGAAGTTCGAATCCCGAAGGGTTCTACAGTAGAAGCCCAAAAGTTGGAAGCCCAATAGTCTCAATCCTGAAGAGTAATGTATAGCGGCTCCCAGCACTATTCGGCCTTAATCCTGTTTCCAACTTTATGGGGTTTACTGTAGGAGTTGGGAACCTTTAGGGTAAATTTAGGATGGTCTAAGGGGTTTAGGATGGTTTAGGTGCTTGGGGGTTTAAAAGTTTAGGGTTTGGCATGTAGGATTTACGGCATATCCAATGCCTCAAGCCGAATTCAACCCTTCACCCCAGCAAGCCAAGCTTTTTAGCTCGCATCAACCCGAGCCCTCGAGAGTCCATGTAGGAGTTTCCGAAAATTAGGGGTACCCTATTTTGGGGTCCTTATAATTATAATAAGGATCCTACTATTTAGGGTACTACATTAGGGTCCCCTATTTTCGGGAACTCCCATGTACGCAACATAGAACTGTAGGGTCTTTACAAGGACAGGCTAGATGAAGCTTTAGGGTCGAGGGTCCAAGGTTTCAGAACTAGTAAGCCTATACTCTAAGTGGTTTGCGTGCCGATGCTAGGACCTTTATCGAAAGTCAATGCAACATTGACATAGGTACTCGGACACTTCAAGATTCATGATGATGAAGCTGATGATAATGATGATCGATGTCGGTCATGATGAAGACGCATGCCGGTGTGGAAGATGAGGGTGAGAACACACCCTACACCCCGAACTCTGGGCTTCGACCCGCAGCGGGCTACTACTGGTTGAAAGTATACGGGCGACCATCACATCTGCACAGGCCCTAGCCGAGCTTCCTGCATCCAAGCAGAACCTGTACCAGCCTACGCCTCATGAGCACTCACTTACCCATAGATGTCAACAGGTCAAATAAGTGCCTATGTGGTATGAGACCCTACGTCCCTCACCTCGTGGACGTGACAGGACCAACAGAGCAGCTTGTCTTCTCAAGCGTGGTGGAGGGCTTCCTTCCCAGAGACTCCAATATCCCTTAATTGGGGAATATACCTTTAAACATATCAGGGATCCCTACTATAATTTTAGGTCTATTCCGTAATTAAAGGGATATTGGAGTCTCTTTCTCTAATTCAACTAGAGTCATTTTAACACGAAATAGGAGCTTCATTGTTTTTTTGCAGTCTTCCGATTCGTATAACTCGAAGCGATGTCTCGCAACTTTCGGGCAGGGTCCTTCGCAGAATTGAACACGACGAAAATGGTACCGTTATGATTAAGGTTTTACAGGAAGACCTAAAGCTGTCGACCCTTGAAGCCTGCATATAAACTCTAAGTTTCGTCAGTGCCGGAAGTGGGAGGGCTTTTACAAGTTGTCAAGCCCGTCACCTCTAACGTGAGTGAGTCCATCCTGAAGCCAGCGGACCCTTTGCCCTAGGACCCCAAATCCCACCCCTAGACCCTAAACCCCTAAACCCTAAACAAACAACAAAACCTAAACCCTAAATAACCCCTAAACCCAACCTCCCCACCCCTAGAACCTTGCCCCATGTAGGCCGCAACTCGAGGCCGGCCAAACTCCTCAGCCCAAAACCCTACGCATCCTAAAAAACCCACACCCCATACCCTAAACCTTTAAAGCCCCCGGACGGCAAAGCCAAAATTTCTGAACCGTGAAACCCTGCAACCCTAGAGCCTTAATTTTGTGTGTGCCTCAGCGGGCAGCGCTGCTGTACAGATTGGAGCCGTTTGCACTGCATCGATCGGGCGGCGGGCGATTGCCGCCCCGGAAGCAATGGAAGGATTATTGACAAGGAAGCACTGCAAAGGGTGACCGGTTTGTTCTTCTTTGAACAGACGTCAGCTGCGTCGAACAGCAGAGGCGTCAGCTGACTAGCACAGCGAGACCCAGAGCCTCCAAAACCCCTCCATTAAGGAATATACCGTAAATTATAATAGGATCCCTAATATGATTTAAGGTATATTCCTTAATTAAGGGGTTTTGGAGGCTCTGGGGACCGCCATCACGGCGTGTAAAGAGGTGCAGGGGACTGAGTTGAGTTGGATCGACCAACAACCTGTAGGCTGAAGCCCTATAGGGTTTAGGGTTAGGGTTTAGGGTTTAGGGTTAGGGTTTAGGGCTTAGGCTTTAGGGTTTAGGGGTTAGGGTTTAGGGTTTAGGGTTTAGGAACTAAAACCCTCCTCCCCATGCAAGCTCCTACGCCCGAGCCTTTTCCGAAAGATCAGGCAGCGCGCTCTGGAGATGGAAGCTGGCTTTACTCCGCCTTCGATGCTTCCTGACCTGGCACGACATGTGGGTGGTTGTCCAAATTAGGATCCTGATCGGGTTGCCGAATGGTGCCTTAAAGACGAAATGAACGCTAAAAGTGTTTGAGGTTCATATACCATATAGGGATTTATAGTTTAAGGGTATAGGGCCATTACTTTTAAGGGTCTTTTCGTCCCTAAGGTGAAAGGCAGCAATATGTCGTAATAGGAGTAGAATTATATAGGATTCCTCAAAAGGACCATGATTTTGACAGTTACCTGTGGCGGCCTTGGTCATCTAATAATGTAGGGGCCTGAGTAATTAGATGTAATTAAAATGAGGTTCCTTTAGGGTTCTATGATGCTTATGGGCGTTATCTAAAACTGGGCTCTGGGGTACCGCACTTTGGTGCCTTGTGCAAAGGGATCTCTCCCCGAAACCGAGCATTAGGAACAGCGAGTTTATGCCGTTTTACTCCCTGGTTACTTCCAAGCACGGACGAGTATTGCCTTGCGTAATATTTCGGTATATGTCAAAACTTCCCGATTATAGTGTAATTTTTCATATTAACAATAAGAAGAAGGTACTATGACAGACCTCCTGACCTGCAGTTGGGATGTCACTCGACGTGTGTGGCGGGGCATGGGAGACAAGTGCGCAGCATCACGAACCTTACGGACGAAAAGACCCTTAAAAGTAATGGCCCTATACCCCTATAGACTATAAATCCCTATATGGTATACGGGTAGTTGTCACTTTTTGGGGTACCCTAAATAAGAGGTGCCGTACTATAATAGGGACCCAACATTTTGTGGGTTCCTTATTATATCTTTAGTAACATGGGCCCTATTCCAATGATTATTTCAACACGGCCTAGGCGTTCGGGGTTGGGGTATGGTATATGAACCTCAAACACTTCTAGGGTTGATTTCGTCTTTTAGGAAGTCGGAGGGGTGCCCAAACCTGCTCGCTGAAGCCAAGGGCTTCCTCCGTCATGTGACCCTAAGCCTCGCACCCTCACACCTCAAGCCACCCTACACCCTAAACCCTAATTTTTAACCCTAATCCCTAAACCCCAATTCCCTATAATTTCTACACCTTACCATCCCTCAGCCCTTTCATCGGTCATGTGAGGTCTAGATGCTTACGGAGGTATCCGCCGACACGGCCAGCCGCTCTCTGCAGTTGGAACCAGGACCCCCAAGTGCCTCTTAATAGAGCCCTTATGGCCCTTAATAGTGGGTATTTAGGGTATATTAGAGGGTAGTTGGGGGTCTAGGAAAGCGGCTGTTTCATCTTCGGGTTCAGGCTTTTAGGGTTTCGGGTTTAGGTTTTCGGGCTTGTGGATTGCCCTACTTGGAGGATCATGGGACTTAGTAGGTAGGGTGATAAGTACCCTAGTTGGGCCTATAAGTGTAGTTACCCTAATAACCCCAGTTACTACGTCCCATGACCCTTTAAACCCTAAAACCCCCATAGATCCCTTGTAGATCCCTTTAAAGAGCCCTTTAAGGAACCCTTTGAGGAACGGATCCCTCAAGGGAACCCTAGTAACTAAACCCAAGGTTTCGGCCTGGACTGAGAGCCGGGATTGAGCTAGGCCCAAAGAGTCCAAGTACCATTGTTGTAGGTATTTGGGCCCTCAAAGTACACCTAGAGGCTCATACCCTACGCCTCTTTTGGATACCTAGTTTTGTGATTAGGATCGGTTATATAGAAAAGTAGACAACCTAAAAAAGGGTAGGGTGTGAGCCTACAGGTATACTATACCTTACTTGGACCCTTTGGGCCTAAACCACACTATGAATGCTGGCGTGGTCTAGGGTTCTTAGCTTTCCGAGAAATGTCGTGAACACGGTTGACCAAACTGTGGCCAGCCCTCGCCCGATCTAGGAACCTTAAGGACGAAAAGACCCTTAAAAGTAATGGCCCTATACCCTTATGCTATTACTCCCTATATGGTATATGAACCTCAAACACTTTCAGGGTTCATTTCGTCCTTAAGGAACGGACTTTCCCAGCACAAGGCCGAGCCCGAAGTCTTGTACCACTCAGACGTAGCTCCTCTATACTTATTAAGAAACCTTAACCCCAAATAGCCTACCTTTTCAAGGACTCTTATAAGGAAATCATAATAAGGAACCCTGAAAAGGTAGGTTCTTCCGGGTTAAGGAAAGGTTTAAGGATCTAGGTCTTGGGGTTTATGCTCCAGGGTTGGGGTTAGGATGACTAGGACTAGAGGATAGGGGCGACAGGTCATGCATCTGCGTACCGTCGGCTTCTAGCTATGCACCGAGGCGTGTTGCGGATTGTCACAATCTCGCAAGTGCCTTCCAACGTTGGAGGCCCATTCGGTTCTCACGTGTTCTTCCATGGCTTGACGTTGAAGTTGGTTGTTTGGGGGGCTAAATGTTTAGCGTGTGTTTCCCGTTTCGCATTGTTGATTCCGGCTGTTGGCCTTATAGGGTTCAGCGAGTTCTGAGTTGGTCAGTCCAGATTGATATCAACGACTCAGAAATAGTCCAACAGCTGTGTTTGCTATGTGTATGTTTCAATGTATCTCAGCAGTCCGGTCATTGCCGTTGCATTCCCCTCTGTCTTGTTTGCGGCTACTCTTTTATAACAAAACATCATAACCTTAATAACAAGCTGCTATCCGAATGTCTGCGCAGTTGTAAGAGGAGTGGTAGTTGTGCCCGTCGTGAATCCCCCAAAGCCAACCCAGCCTTATGCTCCGCTTCTAACGCTGCCGGGACGGGGGACCTGTGCTGTTGGGCAACGGAACCCAGACCCTCGATCTACCTTCTCTGGAACCCAGCAGACCTACTATGTTAATGGACCATGTACCCGCACTTACGGGGATCTAAACCCGAGACCTACAACGGCGGCATGCTGCAGGCAACTGCTTCGACGCAGCTCGCGGATACGAGGTGAGGAGGGGCATCATGCTTGTGAGCTGTATTCCAGTGATCCGACTGTAGCAACAATGCCTGCACGAACCATCAACATTATCGTCTGTGACATGTGAACTAGTTTCAGTATTACCAAAACGCACCTATGTACATGCCAACATAATTTGTTTTCAAGCATACATGCATACCTATCGTAACGCAGGATAGCTACACGTGGCAAATCGGCAACAGAATTCCCCTATACGCCATACGCCCCTGTACGGTTCATTCTACTAAAATTTGTATACACCCAAACCCTCGTGTAAATATGAGGGCACCAAAGGATCCTCCGTCAAAGGCACCCTAAAAGCTTATAGCCCAAACCCTCAAACCTCATAGAGCCATGAAAAAGCGAACTTCGAAGATGCTTTGAAGAGACCTCCAACTAAACCCGTAGCCCCAAACTGTGAAGTCTCACTGTGATTCAGACCCCTGTATCATGCTTTGGGCAAGGTGTGCCAGGCCTTGTCGTCGTGGACGGTGTCCGACCACAGCGGCTTGGATTCGAGATTGTTGCTGTCTTCCAGGGGATTCGAGAAGCCTGAATGCTAAAGTCTATCCCTTCAACACGAACCTTACCCCAGGGCTCCGTTTACCTTGACCCCGGCTTCGGGTTTGGGCAACTTGAGCCTCAGGGTCACATCAAGGTGCGGAGTCCGAATCCGGAATTCCACAAGCTTCACCTGGAGTTTCCCACGGCAAAATCGGACGTCATTCCGGAAGGTCATCCCTTAGATCCCCTCCACACTGCATAAGTCGGAACCTCAACTCAAGTAAGTTTCAACCTCAAACTCTGTAGGCACCGAACACTATACACCCTGACAGGGGTCTTCCTTCAAGAACCGTAGAAACCTGACCTGCGCCTACTATACCGATACTGTTTGGGGGTTCCTTATTACAATCAAAGTATCACGGGCCCCAAAACCCCACTCTAATTATTAAGAACTCTATATTACACCCTCTGTAGACAACTCGAGGCAGTTCGATCCATCACTTATACCCTTGTTTGTCCATGATCCTCTGCTCGGTGTCGAGGGAATAACCTTTCACCTTCTTCGCATCTTTTTAAATCCTGCACCCTACAAGCCCCAAGCTAAAATCTAGAATCTAGATAGGGTGTGGATTTTGCGGTTTCGGTTGGGCCAAGGACTAAAACGTCAAACCCTAATGAGGACCCTTCATCGAATACCATAGCAATTTTACCAAGTCCTTGAGCCCATGTGTTCAGAGTATCTTCTTCAGTTGTACTACTCTAACTTGCTAAACCCCGAAGCTTCAAACCCTTATCAGAAACCCATCGAAAGCCGATAACGGACTCTTATCGGAACCCTATTCTAGTTAGTACCCTCCTAACTGTGTATACCTACCCCCCCGCCGCCCGCCTCAAACCCTAAACCCTAAACCCTAAAGCCCTAAGCCCTAAAACCCTAAACCCTAAACCCCTAAACCCTATAAACCCTAAGCCGAGACTGGGTAGGTGCCGACTTGCTTGGGCAAACNACCCAGGCGCCGGAGCCGGCGGTTGTTGGCTGCGCCCTTGGCTTCGGGACCCTGGCTGCTGCTGCTCCGAAGGCTTGAGCTTTGTACTTGTTCTATTATTATTACTATGAGAGTTACTCATTATTACTATTACTAGTATTATTCATACATATATATATATATATATATATATTTTTACTTTTATTATAAAGACCATACCATATAAGGCTCTTGGGCTCTTTTAAGCCTTAGGGTAAGCATTATCTCATGCATTATTGGTTATGTAATTACAGCATCCTCAGTGATCAGGACGCCTACGCTTGTCTTCGACTCACATCTCTCGCTTCAACCCTGTAAACCTGAGCGGAGGTCAGAAGACTGTGCCGGTAGCTGGTCCTATCTGCCATGTGTCTGCTAGTACTACGATAATTATGCATTAGGATTGCTAAGGCATGTTATTGCTATCATTCTCACTCTCCTACTATGTGAGTCTTCCTCTTGAATGTCATCAACAATTGCCTCAGTGGGGCTTTCTTGGGGCTTTGCAGCAGAGTGGCAATGGAGGGTCTACTTACATGAGGGTGCTAATTTGCTGAGACCCCTCGCATCACAACAAGCGCAGACATAATCAAAGACAGGTCAACGCAGTGCAGCATCTCTCTCGATCCCCAAGCCCAAAACCCTCTGAACTATGAGCCCGAAACCTTAATTAAACCCCAGACCGTAAACTGAAACGGTTCTGAAGTTTCCTCCGCGACCCCAGCGCCGAAAAGCGTGTCTAAACTCTGAGCCCCAATCCCTAGACGCCAAACCCTAAATCCAACACCTTCAAGTGCAGTGCATGACCTTGAACCTTTACCGTACGGGTCCAGGTGCGTACATACATGTACAGACATATGCACAGACATAGGTACGTACATACCTACCTACCTGCCTAAACCCTAAACCCTAAACCCTAAACCTACCTGTATATTTAAACTAGTGGTGCAGGTAATAGGAAGACCCTGGCAGGGCCACCTTCGGTGCCTGGGCACAAGGTTCCAAGCCAAGGCACCGTGTGGGAGGGGAGTCGGGCACTCCGGGCTTAGGGTTTATAGTGAACCCCAGGAAGTTGGAACATAGACTTAGAATGAATCATGCTGGGATTCCTTCTACTTTACTTTAAAGGCATGAGGCTAATGATGTTCCAACTTTCTGGCTTCTAGTGTAGGGTTTTTGGGGCAAATGCCCACTCTGCAGGGGTATGATGTTTGGGACTTGAAGCAAGACTAACACTCATTTACCCCGTATGGTATGGGGCTTCTGGGCTCCAAAGACCATGTTACATAAATGCTTGGTCTGAGCAAGTACAACTGTATTCCTTGATCGTCCCGCAAAAGCTACAGTGTAAAACACCCCCACGAAAACCCCTAACCTCATGATGAAAACCCTATTAGGGCTTCTTCTGACCTTGTTTTCTTCGCGCTTTGTGGAACTACACCCTCTAATCCAAAGTTCTAAACCAGCAGCCACCCTAATTCTAGGTAGGGCTTTGGGACATTTTATATTTTCCCTTATTGGGCTTAAGAGGACCTTTTTTACTCAGCGTTCAAAAGCCCCACCTAGCAATTCGAATGATTCCCACCAGCCCTCATCCAAGGTTCCAAAGCAGGAGCCTTTTGACTTACAAGCCCAGAGCCTCCAAAACCCCTTAATTAAGGAATATACCTTAAATCATATTAGGGATCCTATTATAATTTAAGGTATATTCCTCAATTGAGGGGTTTTGGAGGCTCTGGGAACCCCAAACTCCCAGCCTCATCGTCATCCTAAGCCGCTGGAGCCGACTCCGAATCCCCATCATCCCCAAAGGCTCCATGGTACCTTTATACAGTGAACCCCAGAAAGTTGGAACATGGGTTTAGGAGGATTTGTGCTAGGATCCCCTATACTCTACCTTAAGGGCATGAGGATATTCTACTGTAGTAGATACTTAAGCCTTAAAGGGGTCCCTATATGGGTACTTTAAGGCTTAAGTATATACTATATGGGTACATGGAGTCTTAGGGCTACAAGCCTTGCAGTGCCCCTCAGCCTGGAATACAAGAACCATCTTAAATCACCCAACAGAACCCACTACTAGTACAGAATCCTTATTAAGAACTCCCAAAGCCCTACTTCTAAACCCTAAACTTGAACCCATCCCAAACCCCAAAGCCTTCAAAGCTTAAAACCCAGATCCTTTGTCGTAAGGGTCCGTGTACCCAACTCGTACATTTTTTGGCCCCTCAACCCTAAACCCCAAACCCTAAACCTTAAAGTAGTCCCTACATCTGACCTTAACATAGTCCCTTCTAGACTGAGACTCCGAAACTTTGGCATTAAAGTAGACCCCCAACCCTAAACCCTACCTTAACTAGGTTCCGTAGGGTCCAGGTAAACCTTGAAGTAGTCACCCTGGAGTCTCCGAAACACAGGAGCCGCCGGCTCACGCCCTCGGAGCGCTCCGTACGGCTCCGTGCGGCCCTGCTTTGGGAGCTGAGGCCTGCGGCTGGTAAGGGTTTAGGGTTTGGGGTTTTAGGATTTAGGGTTTTGGGCTTAAGGCTTAAGGGTTTTAGGGTTTAGGGTTTAGGCTTTTTATAGGATTTAGGGTTGCGGTTTTGAGGATTTCGGGCTTGGGGCTTGAGGGTTTGGCGACCTCGGTTTCAAATGGTTGGGATGGGGGGCTAGAATTTAGGGGTTTAGGGCTCACGGTTTTGTAATTTTTTTATTAGTATTATTAGTAGTTTCATTATTATTTCTCAGTAATATTCCAATATGGTTGCAAGTATTGCTAATATTGTCATTATTAATATTCCGATTATTACTATTACTATTGTTGTCAGTCTTATTGCTTTGAGGATTTCAGGCTTGGGGCTCGGGATGTGGGGTCCTCGGTTTTAGGGTTTGGTGTGGGGTTTGGATCTATGATGTTGGGGTTGAGGGTTCACGAAAGAGTTTAGGGGAGGCCTGTCAGGTTAATGTAGGAACCTGATTAAGAAACCCTGGGCCTATAACCCCCAAAATAGTAGGATTCAAACAAGGAACCCCAATAAAGGCCCAAGGTTTCTTAATCAGGTTCCTACATTATTATAGTACCCTTATAGATCCCTTATAGTAACCCTTATAGACCCCTTTAAAGGAACCCCAATAAAGGCCCNCTTAATCAGGTTCCTACATTATTATAGTACCCTTATAGATCCCTTATAGTAACCCTTATAGACCCCTTTAAAGGAACCCCAATAAAGGCCCAAGGTTTCTTAATCAGGTTCCTACATTAGATTTCTGGAAGCCGAATCCCCAGACCCAATGCCCTTATGAGGTTCGACTGCAGGGTTCGGTTTAGGATTGAGGGTTTAGGGATGAGGGCTTCGAGTCACGGCGCACCGTGTACGTGGCGCTGAAGATTACACAGGAAGCGGAGGGAGCATCGGACATCCATAGAGCCCTTTCTGCTGTTGGCCAAATACGGCTGCTAGCAGCCCAGGACTTTACTATTTACAGCCAAGGTTACAGCAGACGCTTCCTCGAAGCGCCAGTGCACCGCGCAGCAAGATGCCTTGACGAACATGGACACAGACCCAAAGGCTCCATGTACCTTTATAGTAGATACTTAAGCCTTAAAGGGGTCCCTATATGGGTACTTTAAGGCCGAAGTATATACTATATGGCTACATGGAGCCTTAGGGAGATTTGGTCGCCTCTCTGCTGCGCCTCCGTGGGGCAGGGGGCTCTGCGAAGGCGCAGCGTCGAGACGCGTGGCTCGGCACGGCAGCCTTGTCTTCATCGTGATTCTTGATTTCTGGCTCGTGCCGAAACCCTAAACCTTGAACCCCAAGCCCCAAACTGTGAGTTCTTGGTTGAGGTCGAGGGCTCTGGGCATCCTAATGATGCTACTTTCCAAATCTTTGGAATTCCTCACAAGTGCCTTTGAGGTTCAAGTACATTCCTGGCTGGTGCCTTTGGGTTTAGGGTTTATGGGCCGTCTGGCCGTTCCCTTAGGAAGCGCTTTCAGTTATCATTGTGGTATAAGCCCAAGGGCTTATTGCATACATGCTGTTCTTGTTGGGTCTGAGGGGCTTCTACCCAGACCCCCGTGAGGATCTAGAAAGTAGATCCCCTAATTTGGGGCCCTATACTACTAAGGGTACTTTATAGGAACCCCCATTCAGGGAGCTACTTTTTGGATCCTCCCGGGGGTCTGGATAGCTGTACAGCGGTAGGTACTATCTGGCAGAAGTTTCTGCTTTCAAAGCCCCGAACGGAACGACCCGAAACCCCACGCTTGAGATGCCCAAAGCCCGACAAGCCTTAAAACCTACCCAGAACACCTAGACCCCCCAAGTACCCTCTATTATGTCACAAATACCCACTACTAAGGACCATAAGGGCTCCATTGAAGGGCCAATTGGGGGGTCCTGGCAGTACACACGGTTTACGGTTTATGTTTCTGAGCTGCCCTTCGTGCAGGTCTCGCATCAATGAGCTTCACGACGAGATACTGCAGGCTGACTTCAACACAGAGGTGGCGAAACGTCACTTGGAACATTGGCGTTTTGAGGTTAAGATCATAGAGACAGAAACCATGGTGCCAGTAACAATACAATTTAGGAACCCTAGTACCTAACAGCGGCTTCTGTCTTTCTATAAACCACCCTCAAATGGGAGTTTCCAAAAAGTTAGGGGTACCTTATTTGGGGATCCTTATAATAAGGATCCTACTACTTAGGGTACTATATTAGGGTCCCCTATTTTCGGAAACTCCCAAATAGTCAAGTCGAGATATTTGTTCAGGCTTCAGGGTGCGATGCAGAGTTTAGGGTCGAAGGTTGCGCCGCTCTCTGAATGTCAGAGTGCACCCTAAACCCTAAACCACGTAGGATCCGAAAAACTACCATGCAGCCGTCAATTCGCACTCAAACGAAGTCGTGCAGCCACTCTCATTGCCGGACTGCGGGTTGAGACTTTAGATACCCAAAGTAGGTAAAATAATTGCCCCAAACCTATAAATGGCTATGATTCTACATACTTTTGGGGTCTAGGTAGTTTCGATAGTGCCCTGAGGATTGGACAAAATTTGCGGTTGTAGGTCCAGCATAGACCCGCGGCTGTTTAACTGTTGATACCGCAGTAGGTGTTTGATCTTGCCGCGAAGATGCAGGCGCCGAAAGAACAATGGGGTCAGGGGTCCAAAATTGGGAACGTAATGTAGGGGCCTAAATAATTGCCAAAACTATTTTGGGGGTTCTTTGTTACTGTTATACTTATAATACCAGTAGTATAATATACCCCCAAGACCTTATTATATTTTTGATTTTTCCCCGTGGTCGTAAACTAGCCCCACCGTTTGCATTTTAAAGGAACCCTAAACGGCCCTAAACAGAAGGGCTCCGGGCTTCGTGGCTCAGAATACTGGACTTGGGCTTGGAGATTTGGGCGTTTCCGAAAAATAGGGGTACCTTTTTTGGGGGTCCTTATTATAATAACTAGGTGCCCCAGTAGTACCCTTTTACCCTTTTTCTTTTTGGGTTCCCTTATTAAAACCGAACAGTGGGAAAAAGGGTACCCTATTAAGGGGCCACTGGGGAACCTAGATAAGGACCCTACTTTTTTCAGGTACCATATTTGGATCCCCTATTTTCGGAAACTCCCATTTTGGGCTTCTTTCTATTGGTGTATTGGGGCCTTCTTTACCCGAAGGGTCCAAGTACCCAATTATCAAAGACTCTCCGAAATAGTAACCTACACAACTACTATCCTAAAGCCGAGTACCCAATTATTGGGTCCTTTGGACCCTTAATTTTAACTCCGTTTAGGAATGAATGAAGCCCTCAACCCGAAAGTTAGGAATGTTTCTCGGGTGCAGCCGTTGTGGCTTCCCAGCTGGCCGAGCACATGTGCAGAGGGCTGCTAAGCTCATGGTTGCGAAGTAAGGGTCTAGAGTTCAGTGTCTGAATGCCCTTTGCTTCTATAAGCTAGACCCTATGTAGACCCTAAGCCCCTTCAACCTGGACACTACTTCAAGGGGCAGGGGACTTAGTAAGTTGGGTTATAAGTAGGGTTATAATTAGGGTAGCTCCATTTAGGGCACTATAACTCTACTTATAACCTACTTACTTAGTCCCCTGCCCCTTCAAGTATAGACCCTAAGCCCTAAGCCCCAAGCATGCTCCGGGTCTGCTTGACCAGCGGCAGCACAGTGGTAGAGTTGAGTGCGCAGGACACACGCTTGTTGCTTATAGCTGGGGCGTTTTAGGACGGAGGAGAGGTGGGGTTCGGGGGTTTCAGAGGTTTTGTGGCCTAGGTTTAGGGTTTAGGGGTTTAGGGTTTAAGGTTTAGGGTTTCGCAGCCTATCATGGCTTTATATGGTGGTGTTCTTCTTTTGTCGTGTGCGTTTGCCCGAGATTTACGCAGCAAAGTCCTACTGGGCTCCAGGGAAACACACCTCAAAGGAATCCTTGATTCAGGGGATCCTTTGAGGGCTCCTTTATTTAAGGGATCCTTTAAAGGATCCTATAAAGGTATCCGATAAAGGGAACCCTATTGTAGAACCCTATAGTACTTTCGAAGGATCCGTTACAGGCGAAGTCTGTGCCCTAGAGAAGGACGTCGCGGGCTTGGCTGCGTCGCACGACGGCTCCCTGGAACACAGCTGTCGGGGTGTAGGGCTTACTCTAAGGCTCCATGTACCCATATAGTCATATAGTATATACTTAGGCCTTAATGTACCCATGTAGGGACCCCTTTAAGGCTTAAGTATCTACTATAAAGGTACATGGAGCCTTTGGGTTAGGGCTTGGGGATTCGGGCCTAGGGGCTTCGGAAAGCCTCGTAACAACCTGAAATCTGCATGTGGGTAATTCTCTAAATTAGGGTCCCGTTCTAGGTCCCCAAAATATAAAATCTAGACGGGCCCTTAAAACAAAGGGGTCCTGATTTAGAGATCGACCCATGTGTTTTTGGGGTAACCTAGACCCTCCATCTACCCTCTATTAGACCCTAAGTACCCACTATTTGGGACCATATACCCCTATTTGAGGGTACAAGGAGGGTCCTGGAAGGTTGTAGGTATTTAGGATGCGCAGCATTGGGATTGGTTACGCGAGACTCCTTGACTCCCTAGCAGCCTCTGATCTGTGCTCCAAATAGGGGTTGTCTGGCAGTCTGGCGTGTTAGGTGTGGTTAAGGATAAAGGAGAAGGGAATCTGCTGGCTGATGAGCAGATTTGGGTTGGAATTTTTATTTTGCGCTATGTGAACTGTGATTCGCAGACCCAGGGAGGATGTTGTCCAACGGCTTCTTGAAGAGAGTGTTGAATGTCTATGACCCATACACTCGGTCCCTATACCCCGTAACGTCAACAGAGCTAGGAGTCTTTGCTACCTCCTCCCGCCAACCGAGGCTGGGTGTCAGGCCTGAAGCGCCACCTTGCTTGTGCGGCTGCCTGGCAGCAGTGTCAGCTATAGGTTGGCTCTAGTTGCGCTTCTGCAGGAAAATTGACGAGGTTGTGCGACTTACCCTAAATCCTGAGCCCATCAAGTTAAAAGCTTTTGATGGCTTCGGCATGTTGCTTCGTGTTCGAGGGTTCAGTCTGGGTTAGAGGTGGGTTAACTTTACACATAATTATAGTATAATATACCCCCAAACCCTGTTCTAATTATTAAGGCCCCTACATTAAACCCTAAACCTTACGCATTGTTCATCAGGGTCCCTGTCAGGAGCTTGGGAGACTTCTCCTTGGTTTTGGTTGTACGACGAGTCGCCATAAGCTATATTTCAGATCCCTGAGGTTCTACTATAATTAGGGGCTGAAGCCATTACCATTACTATTCTGGGGGTTCCTTCTATACCCCAAAACCTTATTCCAATAGTTATTAAGGCCCCTGTAGTAGCTATTGTCTACGGTCTTGGGTTTTTGGGCTTAACCCATTTTATGTATGTTTAGGATCCTTGAAGGTAACACAAAAAACGACAACAACGGAGACTGTCGGTACCCGTGGCATTCTATGGTCAGTATCTCATTTATAGAAAAGTCCCAACGTCAGTCAGTAGAAAAGGGTTTGGGGTGACACAGTATCGAAAATTGTTGTATCATGATTAGTTATGATGATGAACTTAACAGGGGATTTGCTGTATATTTGTTACGGAAGTACCCCAAACGACGGTGAAAAGGTTCCTCCATCCGCAAGGTTTCGCCTTCCCATATCAACCCCGAAACAGTATATGATCCGGAAGCATCTTGAGCCCCCCTAAAGCCCCACACCCTAAGCCTATAAACAGCAGGTTTCTCGGCCGCATTTCACCCTCCGACTTCTAGACGAGGATGCGGCGCTGAGTGACGCAGCTACCTTGAAGCTGCCGTGCACATTGCAGCTGGCATCCTGGACTATTTATGATAGCACTGTCTCTGTTTGTTTCACGTCTCTATTCTGCTTTGTAGGGTTGTAGAAGTTTTTCCCATAGGATAGGGTTTCCCGGACTATCCAAGACTGTGGTTTAGGGCTTCCGGTTTAGGACTCCACCGAACAGCACCCTGAGCCGTTGAATCTTTATCGAGCTCCCACATCTCCCGAAAGCTACTCCTATAAGGTTACTATAAGGTTACTATAAGGTTACTACAAGGTTACTATAAGGTTACTATAAGGTCACTATAAGGGCACTATAAGGGTAACATAAGGGTACGATGTGGCTACCATAAGGGTTTGGGGGTTCGATTAGTCTTCGCCGATCTTCCCTTGGTGGCTTGGCTGGCCGAAGCACATCACGAGTGAACTACAGCCTCTCTCCAAGGGCCTTGAATCTTCTATTCGATTTGGCTAATATAGAAGCCTAGAGCATGAATATTAGCATTCCTTAATGCTCCTTATAAGACTTCTACGGTAGTATAGGCAAAGCCCGTTTCAATTATCAAGGCCCCTGCATTACTCCTAGGCCCCTCATCTTTACAAGCTTTCCATCGGGCTTTGGGCGTCGGCTTCTAGGGGCGTAAAATGAGGCGCCTCGCCTGATCACGAAGGGTTCAGGGTTGAAGGACTCAGGGTGTGTAGGGTTGAACGTTAAGGTTTAGCATTTAAGGTTGAGGGTTGAGGGTAGTTGAGGGTAGTTTGGGGTAACAAGGCATCCTGGATGCTCGAATGTCCAAGGTTCTGCTGCCCTACCACACAGCCGATCTTGCTGACGCCCAGGCCTTGATTCCGGGCTCAGGGGTTTAGGGCTTGGGGTCATGGGCCTTGAACCTTTGAAAACCCTTATAGTCCCCTTGTAGTTTGTCATCTCAAAGCACCATTAGAGTAACCCAGAGTAGCCTAATAACAACTAACCTTATAGTTTTCCCTAACCCCAAAGCTTCCCGGCAGAGGCTCTGATCGCTGCTGCGGGCAGGGACGACCTGGATGCCGTCTCTGCGCTGCTGCATTGGCCGGTTTTCTGGCCCGAGAAAGTCTATCAACATGAATCGTCATACGTTTTTAAATTGGGCTATCCAAAAAGGTGCTACGTTCCAGGGTCTGGTGGAAGCCGCAGTAATCGTTGGGTTCAAGCTGTATATAGAGTGAATAAAACATGCAGTTATCTATGTACACACATTCACAGACTTGTTTTTTCGAGGAGACGCGCAAGTCTAACTTTCGTAAAACCGCAAAACCAAGTCCTGAAACCTCAACCCAACTCCTGAAACCCTGAGCGGTCCCTAGATTCTTAACCCCAACCCTCAGCCCAAC
The DNA here is from genome assembly GCA_003297005.1 of Symbiodinium sp. clade A Y106. NCBI lineage: Eukaryota > Dinophyceae > Suessiales > Symbiodiniaceae > Symbiodinium > Symbiodinium sp. clade A. Next base: position 59,267 of record BGNK01002828.1, read on the forward strand.
TCCTAAACCCTTCTAGGTCGAGTAGCCTGCCAACTCAGATCCTGCATCCGTCATACCAAATTTTTAACTTAGCAGAGACATGGAGGCTCAAGGTTCGGGGGTTGAGGGTTTAGGGCTTTGGGTTTAGGGGTGTAGGGGTGTAGGTGTTGAGGGGTTTAGGGCTTTGGGTTGAGGGGTTTAGGGGTGTAGGTGTTGAGGGGTTTCGGGTTTTTAGGGCTGAGGGTGTTGGTGCTTCAGGGCGTTGTGTTGAGATGTCTACTCCTCTTATGAAGCAAATCTACTTGTCGAATTCGCACAGAGTCAGTCCACTAAGACCACCATATAACCCTTATCAACCCGAATCTCCACGTCACCAAGCCCCAAGCCTTAAATTCCATGTTGTCCATTTCCCAAATCCTCTTAACCCTGACGGGGGTCCTTCTGGAAACTTCATAGAAGCTCGTGACACCCGTGGGAAAGTGAAAGGGGATCTCTCTTCTGAGGTCGACCCAAACCTCCGCGACGACCGGGGTGATTTCGCGCTTCTCCGGGCTGCCTACCACGGCACTGGGCCCTGAGATAGTTCGAGGGTTTGGCGCCTTTTGGTGTAGGCTTACGGCTCAAAAGAGCCCAAAAGCCTTATATAGTATGGTCTTTGAGCCCAAAAGCCTTAAAATATGCGTCCTTAGCGCCTTAGGGTAGGCTTTGGGTTTGGGGTTCGGGGTCTCAGGACATGGGGTTGAGGGTTTAGGGCTTTGCGGTTCAGGGTTTGGGACTTCAGTTTTGCGGTTGAGGGTATGGACTTGTTCCCGCCATGAAGAAGGCTCAAAGATTCCCAGCGAAAGCAACCATAAACTCTAAAACCCTAAACCCTAAGCCCTAAAGCCCTAAAGCCCTAAACCCGTAAACCCTAAGCCCTAAAGCCCTAAAGCCCTAAGCCCCCAAACCGCAAACTCGAGGCCTTCGCCTGCAACTGGCTTGGCTTGTGGTCTAGGCAAAACTTAACTTTGTGTCTGATCGAAAAATCTAAGTTCGTGCTCTTTTCACATGAATCACGCGTGCCTTATACAGCTGTGCTATTTTCTTGCGACTGGCCTTGTCAATGTGACGTTTGACAACACTGCATGAAGACGCCACGAATCACGTACGAAGCCCTTATGAAGCCTTGAAAGAATCCACTCAAGCCCTATGCGAACCTTCGAAACCTTGTAATAGCCTGTGAACGCCATAAAATGCCGTAACACGTTAACCCTTCAAAACACCGTAAGCACAATTTACATCCTGTAGAAGCCATCTGAATCCCTTTGATTGAAACCCTAGACTGGCCCTACACCCTGAGAAACCCTAAACTGGCCCTGCACCCTAAACTCTAAACCCTAGCTACGCCTAAACTCTAGAAACCCCTTATATGGACCCCCCAACTACCTTCTAATATATCTGGCCTAAACCCCTTCAAACCGCAAAACTCTAAACCCTTTCAAACCCTAAACTCTGTAAACCCTAAACCCTATACAAACCCTAAACTCTAAACTCTCTAAGCCCTAGAAACCCTATATAAACCCTAAACTCTAAACTCTCCAAGCCCTAGAAAACCCCCTGCAAGCCGCCAAACTCTGCCCTCAGTCGTCCCCGAACTCACGAGGCAGCGCAGACTGCGTCGCTCTCCTCCTGGAAGCAGGTGCCCGGGTGTTTCGTTTGGGGTTTAGGGTTTTAGGGTTTATAGGGTTTAGGGTTTTAAGGTCTAGGGTTTAGGGTTTAGGGGTTTAGGGTAAGGCTCAAAAGAGCCCAAAGGCCTTGTGTAGCATGTTCTTTGCGCCCAAAAGCCTTAAAATATGCGTCCTTAGAGCCTTAGGGTTTGGGTTCCTCTTCTATACCTTAAGCTACCAAAACCCACTGTTTAAGTTTTGTAAGGTCCCTATAAAATCCCTATGAGGGCTTATAATAAGAACCTACATAAACGTAGGGTTTGGTAGGTTAAGGTAATTGTAGGGGTTTAGTTTGCTTTAAGGCATCCTTCAGCGGGATCTAGGAGCGTTTTGGGCCTTGGGTCTAGGGTTTAGAGTTGATGGGCGCTATTCTGATGGGCTATATTCGGAACTGCAACTTCACATCCAGCATCGTCAATTTGGGCGGGACACTTGTGGCAAACAGTACAAGCGTTGGCAGCAATGATGCGGGTGCTCGGTACAACAAAGAGCGTGCTGGCTTTTAGGACTTTACAAGTTATCGGTATTTTATCTTAATTTGGTTAGTCAGAAACACCTCAGTGCGATAATTCAGTATCGGGAGGGGTTCAGAAGCCAGCCGCGCCAAGAAATGACAAGTTTGGTCTACAAGGCTTATCAGTCTGACAGGTAGCGATCGAGAGCTCCAATAAGACATTCCGAGGCCCCAAACCCTTACAGATCTATAGGTCCCTTAGCAGCATCATCTAGTAGTTCCCTCTCGCCGTTTTAACGATGGGGTTACCCCACCCATCATGGGGATACCAGGGAACCTCGCTCCGTACAGAAACCTTCAGAGAAGTTACCGATGGTTTTCTTTGGGATAACCTTCGGGCCTTGATCACGCCACAATTACGGCATAGAGCCCTAAGGACTCTGCCGGTAAATAGCTCTTTTAGGGTTTAGGGTTTTAGGGTTTAGGGTTTTTGGGTGGCCCCGTCTCATTTGGTGGGGAATGTTGGCTCAGTAAGCTCCAGCCCTTCTCGTAAACTTACCACAGCCTTCCATCATAAACCCAACACGAAGCCTTGCATCCTGGTCCTAGTTCCTGAATCCCCAAACCTAGAAGCTCTAAACTAAATCCTACATACCCAGAGCCTCCAAAACCCCTTAATTAAGGAATATACTTAAATCATCTTATGATGGATCCTATGATGATTTAAGGTATATTCCTTAATTAAGGGGTTTTGGAGGCTCTGGGTAATCCTTTCCGAGCCCTGAACCCCATAATCTTGACCTCTTCTAAACCACTTTCTGGAACTCTCAGCCTTGGCAGTTGTGAGCCTTTTTCCCTAAGATGACTGCGATGAAAAATTATACCCTAAACCCTAAACCCCTACACGCCTGAACCCTAAACCCACAACATCATGAGGCATGCGTGGGCTTTGGTCTCCCCGACTTCCATGGTAGGGTCAAAGCGCCCTAACCCCAAGGGTCCAAAGGACCCAATAATTAGGTACTCGGTTTTAGGGTAGTAGTTATGTAGGTTAGGATTTTGGAGAGTATATGCTTGTTAGGTACTTTGACCCTTGGGGTAAGGGTCCAAAAGACCCAATAATAAGCGTAGGGGTTGTGTAGCTACCCTTTAACCTTTTGGGCTTTATATATAACCCTACTATAAATCAGAAGGATAACCTTTTTTGGGCTAGGGTACTCAGCCACTAAGTAAGGTAGTTAGATTTAGGATAGTAGTTATGTAGCTGAAGATTTGGGAGAGTATATGATGAACTAGGTACTGGGACCCTTAGGGGGTGGGGAAAGCTAAGGTGCCATGCCAGACCTTGGGAACTCATCGGGCTCCACCCCACTGCTGTTGGCTGCAGCCAAAGGGCACCTGGAAGCTGTGCAGGCGGGCTTCTGTTCTTGCATTTTGAGTGCTTGGGGTTGGGTTTTTGAGGGTTGAGGGGTTTGGCTCTTTGGCAAAGGTTTCAGGTTTATGGCTTGTCCTAGTACGGCTGTTAGCATATGGCACAGCAAATCTTATCTCTATTTGGCTTCACCCCCCCCTTCAAACAGGCATTGTAAGTTCCACGATCGCATGATTTAAGGTACAGTCCTTGATCCCATTCCTCAGGGTTCTGAAATTATGGCTGCCGCAAAATATATACCCTTGGTCCACAGTCTAGTGTCCGAAGGCGTATGTGGCACAGCTAACGGGTATTCTTCAATTAAGGGATCTTGGAGTCCCCTAAACCCTAAACCCTACACCGCACAGGTCTCCGCCCAAAGACCCCCAAGATTCCAAAGCAGATACCACATCATGGGGGGGGAGTTGTCTAAATAGTCCCTTTTCGGGTCCTATATGGGTGGCGTAAGCTTGTAAGGAACCGAAACGGGGGCTCTAGTTGAGAGAACTACCCACAAAGACGCCTAAATCATTGATATGCCATTCCTGTGGGCTCCTTAATATGCGACTGCAGCAGTAATGGAGATGTATACACATATACATATGCGCATATACATATCGATCTATATATATATATATATATGTGTGTGTGTGTGTATGTCTGTCTGTCTGTCTGTATGTCTGTCTGTCTGTATGTATGTATGTATGTACGTATGTATGTATGTATGTATGTGTGTGTATATATATATATATATGTAGCGCCGCCAACGCCATGGTTTATTGCGCCTGTCCGAAGGCACAATGAAACAGAATTTGAGCGTCCCGCAGCCTGCAGCGGCCGGTCCGGACAGGGCCACGCGGACTGTGAGNTATATGTAGCGCCGCCAACGCCATGGTTTATTGCGCCTGTCCGAAGGCACAATGAAACAGAATTTGAGCGTCCCGCAGCCTGCAGCGGCCGGTCCGGACAGGGCCACGCGGACTGTGAGCGTTCATTGCCTGGCAGGTTCCAGCTTTGAGCTGGAGGTCAACTTTGCTGAAACGGGGTGGGAAGTAGCGGAACGCATCGCAGCCGGAGTTGGCCACCCGGCAGGTTTACTTGTGCTGACATCCGGTGGTTGTGTCATCGATCAGGGCCAGCTGCTGCTGCATCAAGTCCAGCACGACGAGATCTGGTATTTGGTGCGGAAGCTTGGCGCTGGTCGTGTCGCGATGCTCTGGGAGCGCCTACTCCAAGAGAGAACTCTGTCTGATGTAGGTGCCCTGAACGAAACGATGTNCTCTGGGAGCGCCTACTCCAAGAGAGAACTCTGTCTGATGTAGGTGCCCTGAACGAAACGATGTCGCTCACGTGGTATTCCAACCAAGACCTCTACCAGGGCATCCAACTACCCAGCAGCCTGCAGAATTTGACGTTTGGATATAGGTTCAACCAGAGCCTGGAGGGCACCCAACTACCCAGCAGCCTGCAGAGTTTGACGTTTGGATATGAGTTCNAGGGCATCCAACTACCCAGCAGCCTGCAGAATTTGACGTTTGGATATAGGTTCAACCAGAGCCTGGAGGGCACCCAACTACCCAGCAGCCTGCAGAGTTTGACGTTTGGATATGAGTTCCACCAGAGCCTGGAGGGCACCCAACTACCCAGCAGCCTGCAGAGTTTGACGTTTGGATATGAGTTCAACCAGAGCCTGGAGGGCACCCAACTACCCAGCAGCCTGCAGAGTTTGACCTTT
>BGNK01002828.1:65157-90403 GCA_003297005.1 Symbiodinium sp. clade A Y106
TTCAACCAGAGCCTGGAGGGCACCCAACTACCCAGCAGCCTGCAGAGTTTGACGTTTGGTGACAGTTTCAACCAGAGCCTGGAGGGCACCCAACTACCCAGCAGCCTGCAGAGTTTGACATTTGGATATGAGTTCAACCAGAGCCTGGAGGGCACCCAACTACCCAGCAGTTTGCGAAGTTTCGATTCAGAGAATTCTTGTGTAGTTGTGTGGTGAGCAGTGATCTTCCTCTTCAAGGGCAACTGTTCGCAGCTGCTTCTGGGCATGATTGGGTTTTCTGAAGAGCGTCCTACAGCAGCTGTTCGTCGTCCTCGGGGCAACTGGTCTCCATGCCGATGCCGTCGGTTGTTCCTGACTTCGCTGGATCCCGAACCCAGCCTGACTGTTCCAGAAGAGTTGGAACAAGGGTACAAGCCTCTTCTATGGTGCATGCTTTGCTCAGTGGAGATGGAGCTACTGCATCTTAAAAGTAGAAGATACCATCCAACACCTCATTTTTGATGATAAAGGCCCACCGTTTATTTGAGATTAGTTTTTTCATCACATGCAGGGTATACCTGGACAGAATGTCACGATTTAAAGCGTAAAACCTCCACAGTCACCACTCTAAGATCCCTTATAGGAACCTTTAAAGGAACCCTTATAGATCCCCGTAGAGGAACCCTAAGAGTCTTTGGGAAGAGATCAGGTCCTGCTCGCGGCGGGTGCAGACACCGAGAGGCAACGAGGGTCTTAGTCCAGTGCTTCCAGGGACCTTATTATTTGGGTCCTTAAGGGTCTAGGGCCCTAACTATAAAGTCCGTGGAAGCATAGGGAGAGTGCTGTTGTTGTTGGTGATGGTGGTGGTTGTTGTTGGTGGTGGTGTTCTTGGTGGTGTTGTTGCTGAAGTCGTGGATGTTTAGGGTTTTAGAGCTATAGTTAAGGGCTGTAGTCATACTGGGCTTAATGGCTCAAAGCTTACATCGAGATTTGTCTACCCTAAGGCTCCATAGTAGTTCCTTTCTGGGATTACCTTATATAGGATTCTACATATGAACCCCAGAAAGGAACTACTACGGTTGATGGACAAAATCCTGCATTACCCATTATAAGGAATATACCATAATTCCCATAGTTTAGGGTCCTGAGGGTCATGCAGGATTTTGTCCATCAACCGTATGGAACCTTAGGGTGCAGAGGGCTGAAACTTCGTTAGCCGAGACGAATTTGAACCCCGGATCGCTCCAAGACTTCGAAGCCCACAACCTGGCGACCTAAACTCTGTACTGTAGGGGTCTTTTACAGGGGTCTATAAGGGATCTATAGTATAGGGTTCTATAGCATGGGCGCCTAGATAATTACCAATACTATTTTGGTGATTCCTTATTGTATAAGTATAGTACAATGGGCCCCAAAACCCTATTCTAATTATTGAGGCCACAATATGATAGAACCCTACTATAGACCCCCCGTAGATCCCCTTCTAAGGAACCCTAGAAAGGAACCCTATTCTCAATGTTGAGGCCACTATATTACCCTAAACAGTTCGAGCTCCAAATCTCTGTTGGATCTGAAAGTTCTGCTCATCCGGAACACTTCATCTCGGGATGTCTTCACGTTTAAACATGCCATGTAAACCTGCTTTCTTTTGGGATGTCTTCATTTTCAAAGTTTTACTAAACATTCAATTCAGGTAAACCTTATAAATGAGCTTCACGCGAGCTACATCATCTGCATCTGGGCCCCTTCCGAGGCCGAACTAGCTTAGAGTTAGGGCTTCAGGAAAGTCTGCAGAATCAGGACGTCCCCAAGTGGTGCCACTGCCTTGTTTGCGGCCTGCCATCGGGGCTCCGCAGCCGTTGTGCGAGCTTCTGGGTTCTGGAATTATTTTGCTGGGATCTGGTTTCTTTATTATTGCTATTGTTATTATGATATTGTTTATTATGAATTAATAGTATTATTATAATAAGCGAACCATCGTAGGACACACCCCTAATCCTCAACTCTCGAACACCCTTAAACCTTAAGCTCCGAAGCTATAACGCCTAAAAGCCCTACGCCAGAACCCCAGGTGTTGCTGGAGGCGAGAGCAGACACAGAAGCATGCACTGAGGGTTACACCACACCGCTCATGCAGGCGCGCAAAAACTCCTCTTGGTTCCCGTCTGGGGATGATTCACTCCGAAAGGGTCCAAAGGATCCAATAATTAAGTAGTTGGGTTTAGGATCGTAGTTATGTAGGTTACTATTTTGGAGAGTATATGATAATTCGGTACTTGGACCCTTAGGGACTCTTCGCTTGTATTTATGCAAGTTGCTGTCTCATCCTGGTGCGAGAACTTCATGGTTGATGGTCTCTGGCTGCTGCTCGAGGTGTCGGGTTTAGGGTTTATACGGTGAACACAGCCTCCCAATACCAAGCGGTCATGCAGGCATTGAAGCGCGGACATTTGGAGACAGTCCAACTGCTGGTTCAAGCCGGCGCTTCCGCACATCGAAAGAACCGCGCTGGTGTCACGCCGCTTGTCCTGGCGTGCTATCGAGGGCTGATGGAAGCTGTGCGCGTGCTGGTGGAGGCTGGCCTAAGTGGGTCTAAACAAAATAACCATAAGCCCAAACCATTAAGACGAATCGTTAAGACCTTAAGCCCTAAACCCCAGAACACGGAGATCCTGTTCCCTAAACCGTAGACGTTCGAAGCCATGATTCGTACTCCCTAAAACCGAAGCCCTTAAACCTTGTAGACCCGAGAGCGTGTTTCTACAGGCTGGAACGAAGGAACGGATTTATTCAGCGGAGGACTTGGCGACACCAATGGAAACTGGGTTTGGACTTACTGTATCTGTTTGTGTTTATTGGTAGGCTTTTTGTTTAAACAAGCTTTATGCACCATTGGGCTGCGCGAGCTTCATTTGCTTGGGTTTAGTTTGTCTATTACGCCTTTGTACTGGGATTGCGCTTGCCGATTGCTTGTGTTCATTTGTGTGCTGTTTGCTCTGGGTTGTGATAAGATTTGGCCAGCATGTGTGCGTGTAGCCTGTGAGGTCATCAGTAACTCAGAACCCACGGTAATGAACCTTAGACCCCAAACCCTAAACCTGAAACCCAAGCCCTGGAGCCCTAACACTCTAGTAGACTCTACTACCTATTGCCGTAAGACTTCCGAAGCTCTCCTAAGCCGAATCCATTTCTTCCTGTAGTGGCCATAAGACTCCATCAACTCTGATCTCAAGCTCCAGTGCCTGTACAACTATAGTACCCATAAGACTCGATACTGTAATGCCCCATCTCAAGCTTCAAAGATATGGCCTACAACTATAATACCCATAAGACTCGATAATGCCCCTAAACCCTCAGCCCTAAACCCTAAACCCTTCACCCTAAACCCTCGGCCCTAACCCTGCACCCTAAACCCTCGGCCCTAACCCTGCACCCTAAACCCTAAACCCTCGGCCCTAACCCTGCACCCTAAACCCTCGGCCCTAACCCTGCACCCTAAACCCTAAACCAAGCTTCAAGGATATGGCCTTAACCCACGGGCGCCTGGACATCGCTCGCCTCCTGCGGGAGGCCACAGAGCAAGGAGGTTCTTCGCCGACGTCCTCGGAGATTCCAGCCTTATCGGAGCTCCCGTAGGGCTCCCTCAAAGGAACCCATTAAAGGCACCCTTAAAGGTACCCCTTAAAGGGGTCTATAAGGGTTCCTATAACAGTTCCTTTAAAGGATCTATAAGGCATAGCTAGAATACCATAACAAAGCCATACTATACCCGCAAACCCTGTTCACGGAAGCACCTGTATTCAGGGCTTTGGATTGGTATCTAAACAATACGGCTCCTTGGCAGCGTTGCTTATCCGTAAGTCCCAAGCCCAGATCTAGCCATTTCGGCCGTTCACTGTGCTGAAAGCTACAAAACCTCAAGAAACTCTAGACACCCATACGCACACACACACACACACACAAAGCGATCTAAAAGACAATGCAAAAGCACATAAAGCAAATACATAAGTTAAGTGTGCACAAATAATTCTGTATATTTATTTATGTTTTCGTTCATGTATGCACAGATGCGCACATAGACTGGATACATACGCTGGAATAGGTCGGGGTTCACTCAGGCCCCACCCCCCAATCTGAACCGCTTCCTTTAACTACGTCGGGTAGCTGTCGGTCGGCTGGGCAGCACATGTAATTGAACGATAGCTATAGTCTCCATTGTAGCAACCATTTCCGTGTTTAGGATCCTATAAGGTAACCGAAAAAGGAACTACAGTGGAGACTATAGATAGACCTCGTTCCCACTCCGAGAAGTGCAAGCGGTGCATGACGCCAACCAAAAACCCCTAAACCCTGAACCCACAACCCATACAGATTTGACAACACAAGGGGATGCAGAAGCATGTGGGTTTAGGCTTTTGGGCAAGTTTAGGGTAAGGTGCTGCAGCAGTTGAGAAAGCAAGTAGGTCCTCCACCGAACCCTCAATTTTCGGAGGTCACCCCGCCCCNCCCCCCCCCCCCCCCCCCCCCCCACACTTTCTGCATTCTCGTGAACCATAAACCATCCCTTCATAAGATGTAAGGGCATTTTCTGTTTGAGCAGGACCTGCCCCGAACCCGAAGCATCTTTCAAATACTGTACCCATACACCCGTCCCTATCTCTCCGGCGGCTAAGGTAAGACCCTGAAAGGTCCATGTACCAACGTACTACATACTTTGGCCCCAAAATAGAGATCACTTTGATGCAAAAGTATAGACTGTGTGAGTACGTGGACCCTTAGGGGATTGTAGGGAGCATGCCACATGGCCCCCATTCTGACTCTGCTTGGATTTCTGGGAATTCGGCATGTCAATCACAGACATGCCGGCATGTTTTCCGCACCGTGTACAGCAAGAGTCCACCTGTAGCTCAGAACCCCGCAGAATTCCGATTGTGACCCACAAGTTTAGGTTCATAAGCCCTAACATAGTACTGTAGCTTCTTGGAGCCGGAGGTAAGCTCTAAAGCTTAAGCGACCCGATTAACGCCTAGGTCCTTCAGCGTTGTCGGCCCCCGAACACTAAAGGCCAATCTGGAAATTGTTGGGTATTGGCCTTCAGGTGTTTGGAGGAAATTCGTACAACTGAGTGGATACTAGGAAAATAGCCCAGGAAAAGGATACCCTTCTTAATTAGGTTATATTGGCGAACCTGGCATGTAATGAACTTTGCACTACCCTAAATTCGTGGGAACCCTATGTCAAACCCCTTCAGACCTAACAGTCGCAGAGGTCTGAGAAGCTACAGATCCTTCCTACAGACTCTGGAAAAATTATACTATGCAGAAAACCCTCCCCCCCATCCTAATTGGCAAGGTCTCTATCAGAGCCCCTTTGTAGAAGCCTAGAAACCCTGTTCTCATACATAAGGCCCTACACAGTCAACCCTTAACAGTAAGCTGTGAAGAAATAGAGAAGCCTAAATATCTACCAGTACTGTTCCTACTGTTCCTCATTCAAACGGGAGGTTCCGAAAATTTGGGGTACCTTATTTTGGGGTCCCAAAAATAAGGATCCTACTATTTAGGGTACTATATTAGGGTCCCCTGTTTTCGGAAACTCCCAAATCACAGCCTAAGATCCCCCGAACCCCTATTCTGAAGATTCTCTGGTCCTACATTATGATACTTGTCGGACTCTTCCTCTTAGGGTACTTCTGCTCGTTTGTGCCATGAAGGGAGCAGTCAGCGCAGGCCCGGATGAGGCCCTGTTTAGATGAAGCTAGGGTTGTGAAGTCTTCGATTCTGCAGCCGTCTGATGTCAACAGCCATTCACACCCGAAATTCTGTAAGCCTCTGGACCCGGTACATTCCCAGCCTAGAAGCCTAGAAGTCGTAATGCGAAAGCCTAATGGCTTCGAAGGCCTCTACATTTCATCCCCCTGAGCCGACTTCTCGCATCGCAAACTCAGCATCAAAGAACAAAAACCTGAAGCAGAGTGTCGTGGAGGCCTTTGTAGAGCCCTTGTGGAAACCTTCAAGTAGCCTTATGGGGCAATTTTTTTTACCTTGTAGAGCCCTTGTGGAAACCTTCAAGTAGCCTTATTCTGATTAGGAAGGCCTCTACAGGAAGCCTCGTGGCTCGCTTTAGGGTCTCTTCTTGCGGGCTCACGAAAGACTCCAATATACCCTAATCAAGGAATACACTTTAAATCATATCAGGGACCCGACTACAATTCAAGGTATATTCCTTGAGTATAAGGGATACTGGAGTCTCTGGGTCTTCTTGCGGGTTCACTTAACAAGGCTTGCATCGATGGAGCCTGCGACTGGCTGTGGATGGCTGGTAGACGAGCCCGGTCTACCCGGTGCCGAATCGATCGCTAAGAATGGTGCGGCAACCTTACACGCAGCCCTTGTCTGAGTAGGTGTCCCCTGCTCGTTGGGTACTTGGACCCCTAGGTTGGGTCCTGCCCCGATACAGTAACAATCTATACTAGGGCTACTATCCAGGGCCGTATATATCTATACTATAAACAGTATTCAACTTTTCGGAGTTGGGGTCTTTTGGGGCTTTAGTTGGAGCTTTGATTTAAGGTTTAGGGTTTGCGGTTTAGGGCTTCTGAGTTTGGGGAGGGCTTTGGAACATCGAGCGCGGATTTGGTGTATGTTCTAGCAGAAATAGGGACTTGACAGTCAGGGGCTAGTGGTAATCGCTATGGCATGGACCTAAACCAGCAATCTACACCCCTAGATAGTGACCAGCCGACTGTGAAAGGTAGCCGCACTCACTGAGTGATCTCTTTCTTGCACTTGCCGGGGTGGCTCTTGTGCGTTCACGGTCAGTGCTACCTTCGAGCCCATTGTTCATTTGCTGTTGTAGCCAGAGACTTCAATCCATTTCAACACCGTAAGCCCTAAACCGGAGCTGGCTCATCCTCGTAAGGAATACCCCACTCGTATCAGCATGGTAGCAAGAGAGGATCCCACAACAAAACAAAGCGACACTTGCGGGCCACGTGAGCCTGTGCCGGGGTAGGGCATCAACTCCGTAGAAAGTATGCTGGCCGTATCTAAGTGCAGGCTTTCGACGGTCTGAGTACCCAAAGCAGTAAGGCTTGAGGCCCCCAAATGCTGTTATTCTTTAGAGTTTAGGGTTTACTCGGTATGTGGGAGTTTCCGAAAACTAGGGGTACGATATTTTTGGGTCCTTATAATAAGGATCCCATTATTTAGGGTACTATATTAGTCCCCTATTTTCGGAAACTCCCATGTTGGCTACTTACTTAAAACTCACTATTTGTTATCTGGACCCCCAACCCTCAACCCGAACGACTAGAGTCACCCAAAGTCTGGTATTCGAATGGGTTGGAGGCTTAGACTCTCGGCTAGGTTCCTGAGTGGTACCCTTTTGCCCGTTTTGTTTTAGTTTAGGGTCCCCTTATCAAAACCGAATAGCAGGAAAAAGGGTACCATTATTATCAAGGGGCTACTCAGGAACCTAGTAAACCCTAAACCCTATAATCCTATAACTCTCCTAAACCCTAAACCCTCAAGAGCCCTTAAAGGAACCCCACTTATCACCTTGGGGAAGAGGGGGCGCAAGAGCAACCCCAAGTTTGGACTCAGCGGCCATCTGACGAGACTTGGCTCTTCCAAAGTCCGTAGCTTGGACACCTAGCAGTTCATTCTATAAGGCTGAAACTCTCAGAGTTTTTTCTTTAGTAGAGTTCTCATGCATTTCATTCTATAAGGCTGAAACTCACAGAGTATTTTTTTAATAGGGTTCCCATGCATGTCATTCTATGTGGCTGAAACTCTCAGAATTGTTTTTATGTGGTTTTCATGCACCCAAGGAGAACCCAAGCCCCGCTTGGTGACCAGGCCTGCAAGCTGGCGATGGAGGGTACTTCAAGGATCATGGGTACCCATAGGCCCCAAAGTAGTTCCTGTTTGGGGTTCATATTTAGAATTCTATAAGGTAATCCCAAGAAGGAACTAAAGCCTAAATCCTAAACTTAGGGGCTGAGTAGGTACCCTTTAACCTTTTGGGCTTTATATAAGCCTACTAGAAATCAAAAGGTTAGCCTTTTTTGGGCGAGGGTACTCAGCCACTTCTTGGGTAGTTACAAGTGGGGTTATAAGTAGGATAACTATACTTATAACCCATATTAGCAGACTTATAACCTCACTGTTAACTACCCATGAACCTCCAAGTAATTAGTAATTAGTGACCGGGGCGGGGGTCAACCCGATTACTGGGCAGTTGGACGCTTAAGGTTTCTGCCTAAGCTTTCGATCCTGAACCGCCTGAGCTCTCAAACGCCAGCCATCAATGCACACTCCAACGTACGCGCACATCGCAAGAAGCCCTTCAGATGTCGGGGTAGCTGCTCAAGAGTATAGTGAGCATAGGTTTACCCATAGGCCCCAAAGTAGTTCCGTTTTGGGATTACCTTCTAGAATTAAAAATATGAACCCCAAAAAGGAACTACTTTGGGGCCTATGGGTGAGCAGAGTGTCTAGGTGGTGTTTGGAAGAAGGGGCGCGACACCTTGTGGATTGCGGCATGGCCATCGCGACTTTCAGATTTTGGCCGCGCCGTCTTGAATTGGCCTTCGTTGCCCAAGCTTGTGCAAGCTGCATCCGTGTCGGCACCCCAAAAGCGATCAGCTCAATTTGCGAACCTCAATGTCGCAATTACGGAGAAGTGCAGTGTGCAGCTGGGCAGCCGCGAAGTGTAGGATAAAGCTGGCGCCGGAGAGCAGGTAGAGAAGTAGAGAAAGCTATGAGAACCCATTGTCTGGGAGGTCAAGGAGAAGGTCTCAGATGTTTAGGGTTCAGGGTTTCGGGTTTTAGGGATTATAAGGGTTTAAGGTTCAAGGATTAGGGTTTAGGGTTTAAGGTTTAGGGTTCAGGGATTTGGGTTTAGGGTTTTAGGTTCAGGGTTTCAGGGTTCAGGGTTTATTAGGGTTTCAGGGTTCTAAAGAAGCTTGATGTTTTTTTTTGTATGTGCTTCAATCTGCGGTCCGCTGAAAAGCCAGCCAGGGCCATTGCGGTTGGCTTGTCTGAGGGTGCAAGTGCTCCGTCTGACCAGATCTGGTATCGGGTTCAGGTTTTGGTGTGTTGCGGCTTCTTATAACTTCTTGCGCAACGCTAAGTACAGTAACCCCGGTCATAAACCCAAACAAACTTGGAACGCAAACCCCAAAGACGCGCACCACCCAAGCCTGTGTCCCATAGAGACTTTAGACCTGAAGCCTCCAAGACTGTAGCGGTAGCACCACAACCACCACCGAGCATAACCACCAGCACCACCAATAATATCTTCGACGGCCGCGACTACTACTGCTCGGCCTTCATCCATCAGGCGCCCCCATGGTCTCCTCGCACTACCCTACAAGACTTGTGGACAAACGTGGGTTCGGGCAGGGCTCAGATGAGCACAGGCAACAAAATGAATTCGGTGACAAGAAGTTTGGTGAAGCCGGTGTCCTTCCAAAGCAGGCTTCGTCGTTCAGCTGACGATGCGTAGCACGAAAGTTGTTTCAGGAAGGACAGTAGTAACGATCAAGATTAAAGTATCAGTATCAGCGCAGAGGCTCGTCGGCACGGTGCCTCACATAATCTGCAGGAGGGAACTAGCCCGACTTGTCGAAGTTCTTGCTACAAGATTCGATTTTGCGGTATAGATATTTCCACTGCACACCACGTCAAACGAATCAGAATCTTCTCCACTGCTGTGCAACGGTTCCGTGGTCAGAAATGGCACTGCCATGTACTGCTATGAGGTTGCCCAAGTCCAAGGTTGTAACTTATAATGTACGTTATAGTTTAGTTATATAATATCTATAGGTAGGTAGGAAGGTAGGTATGTATGTATACGCATGTATACAGTACATATTTTGCTTCAGCAGCCAGGGGCATATGTTTTGTGGCATGGTTCAGAGCTCGTCAAGGGCTGCATGCATGTCTCGTGCCACGACGAACGCCGTAAGCCCGTTGACAAGAGGGATGCTAAGCATGTGCAATCGCCTGCATGCACCAGCTTGGAGGAACTGACAGGCCTGGAAAGCTCAAGGTTCTTCCTTTTTCGATGAACGGCAATGTTCTGCTCAGTTACAGGGGCAACCCTAAACCCTAAACCCCTAAACCCTAAACCCTGGGCAGATGGGTAGCTGTTTGGGTAACCCACCTTTCTGAAAACCCGTAAATCGTACACCCGAGGACTTCCGGGAGAACCCGAGACCCAGGAAGCAGAGTCGCCCTGCTAGGGGTTAGGAGTTCAGGGCTTATAAGGGCTGAAGGTTTAGGTTTAGGGTTGGGCATTTAGTTACCTTGTGTGCCACAATGGGAGGCGCCATTTTCCTTAAGTCCTAGCGCCTCTTGACTTTAGAGTCCTTGAGCCATAAACCCCAGCAGGCTCATCTCGGGTGCAGAGGTTGAAGTGCAGAGGGTGTTGGGGGTGGAGGGTTTGGGGTTTAGGGAGTTCGGGAAGCGGGTTTAGTATGAGGGTTAAGTTTAGGGTTCCATGTTTCAGGACTTCCAGTTGAGTGCCAGATGCTGTAGACCTTCCGTCGCACCGCGGGAGATGGGGAGAAAAGAAGCAGAACTGCAAGAGTTTCACTCCCGACGGCTTATTCCGAAGGCTCGGATGCGCAGCAGGGCCATACTGAGGCTCACTATTTCTACTCAGTCAGCTTGCTAAGTCCTACCGATCCCACAACAACTGCCTGAGCAAGCAAGAGAGGTCAAGTAGGTTTAATAAGGTTGCAGGGCCCATGCTCACAAAAGATATCAAAAGTATAGTTTAGGGAAGCAGCTTCTCCATCAACATTGTCATCTTGCTCGAAAGTTGCAAGGAGCGCACTATGAGTCAGGAGAAGGGCAGAGGTCAGAATCACGGCCAGCAGCGATTCCAGAGCAAGAGACACCGATCCCAAGAGTGAAAAACCTCGTTGCTCAATCTCCTAGCCCCTCCCCAACCCCTTCAGTGCCTACCGGAAGCCCTGACACCCGAAGCCCTAAACCCTGTAAGTCTCTGCTGGAAGCCTAACCCAAAGAGCCGAGGCGATCGACGTCTGCGGCGCGGGATCTCGAGCTCCCCGGACTCACCAAGAACTGGAAGTTTGAGCTTTAGGGTTGAATAGTTTGGGGTTTATGGTCGAGTACAGGGCCTTCTATAGGTCCTTCGTTCGTACATAGCTGGAAAAGGGCGTCGATGAGGATTCCTGACGGGTTAAAATACTTGCAATAGTGTTGGTGTACGGGGATATCATTTTCTTGCCCGGGGGTCCTACGGGGTCACTCCCTATGCCCACAGGCCCGTCAGGTCCTCCGCCACCTCTTCCGGCAGGTTATGGATTGGCAGGTTCTTCCGCAGCTCCAGTACATCAACATGATACCATCACGTTCACGTTGCAGGACCTGTGGCGGATCCAGATCTCGCCTCTCACTCCGGCGTCGTATCCAAAGGGTCCAAGTACCATTATAGTAGGTATTTGGGCCCCAAAAGTATATACTATACCATTACTTGGACCCTTTGGGATACGCTACACCAGTGGCACCTTTAAAGGGACATGTTGGACCCGGGGCAGGCACCATGGCACCTTCGACGCCTGTCGCTGCTTTTATGGTCGCCCCCACGGCTGCGCCGACGCCACGGGGCAGGTTACCTACTTGGAGGATCATGGGACTTAGTGAGTAAGGTTATGAGTACCCTAATTGGGGTTATAAGTATAGTTAATGTCGGAACCTGATTAAGAAACCCTGGGCTTATAACCCCAAAATAGTAGCGTTCATATAAAGAACCCTAATAAAGGCCCAAGGTTTCTTAATCAGGTTCCTACATTACCCTAAGAATAACTCTAGTTACTAAGTCCCATGATCCTTTAAGTACACCGACGCCACCGATGCTCCCCTTGCCACCATCGACTAAAGCCATCTGATGCTTACCGTAGTTGAAAACCTGGGCCCTAAGCAACCTACATGTTAGGGTTCCTGAGTATGATTTCCATGATCTTCCTTCTGTGCAGTTCGCTAACAAGTCCGGTTTTCTGGTGGTTTAAAGGTAAGGTGGTGTTTATCAAGGAAGTTTGTTGCTGAGAATCGGTTCCTCTCTCTTGTTACTAGCGACAGTTTCTGTGGCCGGACCACCGCCTGTTGCGGGGGGGGGGGGCTGAACTCCCAAGCCCAAACAGCCTTTAGCCGTACAGACCTGCAAACCTTAAGTCCCATACCCTAAACCCCAAAACCCTAGCCCATTCCAAACCCTTAAGCTCCAATCCGCAAGAACATATGGGAGTTTCCGAAATTGAGGTACCTTATTTTGGGGTCCCGATAATAAGGACCCTACTATTTAGCTTAGGGTCCCTCTTATCGGAAACTCCCTTATAGAACCACTAGCAAACACTCATCCTCAGCCTCATAGAGTCATAGAATCTATGACAACACCCAGAAAACGCCGAGGTCTTGGCCGCAGCCTCCGCGCCGGCTCGGCACCCGTGTCCTCGAGGCACCGCATTGGAGGGGGGTTTACACTTGGGGCTAAAGGGTTTCAATGGTTTAATGGGCTTTAGGGTTCTATAACCTACGTTCTGTAAGAGGATGTGGTGGGCTTGGATTGGGTTACCGTAAGGCGTTATGAGGGTTTTGCAGAATTGCAACAGACTTAGGGTGCAATGAGGGTCGATGAAGGCTCTATGAGGGTTCTATAGGAGTTCTATCAGGGTTCTAAAGCGGGGGTTCTCTGATGTTTCAAGATTCGATCGGTTTTGGTGTTTTGGGCTTCGGGGATTCAGGATTCTATCAGGGTTCGATCAGGAGTCTGTTCGTCTCTATAAGAGTCTAGGGTTTAAGGTTGCAGGTTTAGGGTATGTAGGGAATGTAGGGTTTAGTTTAGGTTTTGGGGATAATGCAGACAACCTCCTTGTTTGAATCACCTCCTTACTAGCAGCTCTGCCAGACTTATACTTTGCATCCTCGGTTTGGGCTCGGGTCTTGGTACCCAGCATCCAGTTTCTGGTAGCACGCGGCTTGGAGTCGTGCTGGGCTGTAGGGTGTTGACTGCCGTCCCTGTAGGCATTGGCTGACCTGGTCGCTGCTACGCCACTGCGGTGGCAGCAAACATTTGGTGTTAAATGTCCCTCCCTAAATCCTGAACCTGGACCGTCAACTGTACCCTAAACCCCTTTTTTTTAGGGTACATAAATAAGGTTTTGGGTCCTTCTTTCATAAGCCTTGTTGATCTAAACCCTGTGGTTCTGGTTGGGCGCAAACGCGTATACGGATATAAGCCCTAAACCCTAAACTGCGTGGCTTAGTTGTCAACCACAACCCTGCATCTGAGATGCCTGTGGTTCATTTACTCAGAGCTGTCATCTTTTTGAGCTGGCACCCAAAGTCGCAAAGCCGTCAATGCTAGAGCTACTAAGGCCTTGCAGCTGTTGAACTTCAAGGTTTGAAAACAGTGTCTGTTGCATCAGGAATGGCATACTCTAAGATTGTAAGTAGAGGAATTCCTCCCAGCTGAGGGTGCCACGTTTGCAAACCTGTAGTAACATGTGAGCACATGTTTTTTGTAGGATTTGGGAGTTCATGTTTATGAGAACGGCGGGCTCCGCCGCGGATACAAAAGGCGCCAGGGCCCAGATATGCAGAACTAGCAAGGAAACTTAAACATTCTAAACCCCATTATTGGTATTTGTATTATTATTATTATTGCTACTATTACTCGTAGTCGTATTGTTGTTATTTTTGCTATCATACAAATAAACCATAACAAAAACTGTCACTATAATTTTTTAAATGTCATTTGTATAATGCTTCGTATTGTTATTATTTTACAGTTCTGACCCTAAACCCTAAACCACCCAAAATGTGTCAGCCAAGGATGGGCCGCGCAGGCCCGGCGCTGGCGGCTTTGCCGCCTGCGCGCTGGGCCGAAGCGGATGCTGCAGGAGGTTGAGGGGTTTAAGGGTTTACAGGGTTTAGGGTTGAGGGGTTTAGGCTTTAGGGTTTTAGGGGTTTAGCGCTTAGGGTGCTGAGGGGCTTAGGGTTTAGAGTTTAGGGTTTCAGTGGTTCAGGGTTTTAGTGGTTTAGGGTTTTAGGGTTTCGGGTTTAGGGATTCTGGGGTTTAGGGCTTAGGGTTAAGGGTTTAGGGCTTCAGGGTTTAGGGGTTTAGGTGTTTAGTCCGTAGTTTGGGTTTCGGGATTGGGGGTCATATACATGCGGTCTGTCGTAAGCGATATTCAAGATTGAGGGCGCGCGCTTTGCACTGGGCCTTGAGCTCATATCCCTTCATGCATGCGGCACCACCGTTGGCAGAACCAGGAACCGAAAATACATGGGAACAGCTTGGCCTCACACTCAGTTCATGAGCTGGAGACGGCTGAATCGAAGCTTGAGACAGCGGCTCTTACTTTACAACTGTTGGACTATTCCCGTGATTGGGCGGGAAATGTTCCGCCCACATGTGCACTCATATTCTACCGAAAGAACCAGGAGCTCGGAGGTTTCGGGAATATTTGCTCGAGCAATTGATGATTCACAGGGCCAGGGAGATTCGGTCTTCACATACAGCTACCCTCGACTTGTAAGCCTCCTTCCTAAGCCACAACAACACCGAGAGAGCCCAACTCTAAGCCATACCAAGCGCAAGTCCCGCATTCCACAAGCCCCTAAACCCTTAGCCTAAGCCCATGTGGGAGTTTCCGAAAATAGGGACCCTAATATAGTACCCTAAATAGTAGGATCCCTATTATAAGGACCCCAAAATAACGTACCCCTAATTTGCGGAAACTCCCATTTAGGAGTCTCTTTTTAAGTTTTGAGAATGTTCACAGGGGCCTTGACTATCGGAAGTTTCCAAAAAAAACCTGCAATCAAAGACCCTGACAGTTTCGGGTTTGAGGGTTTAGGGGTTTAGGGTTTGGGGGTTTAGGGTTTAGGGGTTTAGGGTTTAGGGGTTTAGGGTTTAGGGTTTGTCAAAGCCTCCTAGAGCCCCATCAAGGCCCTTGCAAAGCCTCTAGGATCCTACCCTACCCCCTCTTTTAAGGTACCTACTTTTCTATATAGGAGATCCTAACCATAAGACTAGGTAACCTAAAAACGGGGCAGGGTATGAGCCTCAGGGAGCCTCTAGACAGGGGACTTATAAGCCCCCTGCCCCTTCAAGTAGACAGTCCAGGCTTTATCTTGCCGCCTGGCACCTCGGACGTTACAGCCATCAGGCATTCAGGAAACTGTAGGTTGCCCAGAGACTCCAATATCCCTTAATTAAGGAATATGCCTTAAATCATATAAACACTTCCCCTAAGGCTCCATGTACCCATATAGTAAATACTTAGGCCTTAAAGTACCCATCTAAGGACCCCTTTAAGGCTTAAGTGCCTACTATAAAGGTACATGGAGCCTTTGGGACAGCCATCAGGCATTCAGGAAACTGTAGGTTGGGGTGTAGGATTTTGGGTTTAGGGGTTTTGGTATCGGGTCGACGGGGGTGTCAGGTAGGTAACTTTTGGGTCCCGCCTCCTTTTTTTCCTAGCGAGCGCATTACATGTTCAGGGTTTGTGAGGGTCCCTTACTTTTCTGGGTGAACCCATAGGCTCCATAGTAGTTCCTTTTTGGGGTTACCTTATAGGATTCAAAACATGAACCCCAAAAAAGGAACTACTATGGAGCCTATGGGTAGGACAGGATTAGGGCTTGGTGTTACGGGTTGGGATTTTCGGGTTTGGCCCCCTGGGGTTGAGCTATACTGGGCCCTAGCTGCATCAACACTATAAAAGCCATAACTTTTGGGGCTTCAGAGGTCTGGGTGTTGGGGGTGCAGGTCTTTAGGGTGTTAGGGTTTTGAGGGTTTGAGCTGTTGGGGTGTAGGGTTTACGGCTTAATTCCCTCCGAAGCTTCACACCTACACTAGCGCGCTCGGGGGCTAGGAGCTTAGTTGACGAGCACATCCGTAAATCACTCTTAACTCCTAAACCCAAAACGACGGACATTGCTTGTTTGCATGACTAGGTTTGCTTTGCCAGTTTACGGGTTTAGGATTTGGGTGTGCAACATGACGGCATCAAATCGCTAGTCCTAGCATGTGTCTCCTGTTCTCTATCCACACCCTGAAGATCCAAAGTCGCTTGAAATCACGGCGGTAGACATTCCGTTTGGTTCGGTAGCACCTTCAGATCCTCCGAGAAAGAGGGCTGAGTATATAACCTTGGAGCGTATTTTGCCATTCGGGGTTACACTGTGGTTGCAATTCATGTGCATTCGACTCGACCGTGCACAGCCCGGTATATAGAGCCAGGTTTGACGCCTTGCTTAAAGCCGATCGGCGCAAAGACACCGGCAAAGCCAAAGGATTCAACAAGCGATAATATAGGCGCCTTAACAATTAGAATAGGGTTTGGGGCCAATTATACTCTAACGTTATAAGGAACCCCCCAAAATAGTATAGGTAATTATTGAGGCCCCTATATTACTGGCGATGATCCCGGTGATGGTGCACTGCCGCCAGCTGAGGGTTCTCCGGCTGTGCTCCCTGAAGGCGATGGTCTCCACCATCACAGAGCCTCCAACATCCCTGAATTAAGGAATGTACTTTAAATCATAGTAGGGAGGTACCCAGAGCCTCCCACTTTAATTAAGGAATATATTTTCAATTATAATAGGATCCCTAATATGATTTATGGTATATCCCTTAATTAAGGGGTTTTGGCTGTAATATGTATATTATTGTGTGTAATGATGACTTTTAAGGAATAGTACTGTGAACTGTGGGAAGGTTTAGCTTAGGAACTCCCAAAAGCTGAATGAGCCCCAAATCGCCAGCAAAGCCGAATGAAATGATTCGATGTATTCCACCGTTACAGCGTTTCGATCTAAATGGTGCTGAAAACGGAGAGTTCCCGTTGAAGCTATGTCTGCGACATGGACATGTCGCTGACATGCGCTACTGTAACTTGTAACACATCGATGCAGCTGTATAGTGTATGCTTATTAAGCCCTTATATTTCGAGGTTACTATATGGGTACTTTAAAGATGCTTCAAGCCCTCAGTGGCCCTAAGTATATACACCTTACTATACATGGAGCCTTGGGGGAAAGATGAGATACCGAAGAGGATAATTCCTCTAGCCGACACCCTAAGCCCTAATGCATAAGTTCGAGGTAGGCTTTTGTGATATTTTCTATTTCCTCTCATTGGGCAGGAGAGGATCTTATTTACTAACATGTGTCAGAGGCTTTCACCGGCCAACCTCGAATCTAACCCGGAACCCTGAATCGACACCATAAGCTGTAAAGTTAAAGCTAAGCAGCTAAGCTTTGTCTCCCACATTCCCTGGTCCGGCACTGAGGTCTCTTCATGCTTTGCCATCTGGCGCATGCTTTTGGAGACAACCCCGAAAGCACAGGCGAGTTTCGGTATTGGAATCGGGTTTAGCTAAACCCCCAAAGTAGGTACAGTAATGACCCAACACCTATAAAAGGCTCTCGTTCTACATTGGTAGTTGTCAAAATTATGGTCCCTTTTTGGGTACCCTAAATGATAGGTGCCGTATACTATAATAGGGACCCCAAAAGGGGCCATAATTTTTGACAACCACCCACATACTGTTGGGCTCGGGTCTAGGGCTAGTTAAGACTTGGATTTAAAACTGGAGTTCAGTGGGAGCGAGGAAACATGAATGAAGGGGCCTCTCTGACTCCACTTGGAGGCCCTTTTGACTTAGTAAGTAGGGTTAGTAAGGTGGGTTATGGGGATTATGGGTTTCTAGGGGATACTAAATAGGCTTACTAAGTCAAAATAGGGCCTCCAAGCATGGTACCCAGCTAAAATATACCTTTGGCCTTAAAGTAGCTTTTGGGCCAAAGTATATATTATCTGGGCACATGGACCCTAAGCCTAAAGCACTCATGATACCCTCATAGTTGTACCCTGCTGGAACCCTGAAAGGTGCCGTTTGGGTGCATGGACCCCCAGGGGACCTTGGAACTTGCTAGAGACCCAGAGCCTCCAAAACCCCTTAATTAAGGAATATACCTTAAATTATGATAGGATCCCTAATATGATTTAAGGGTATATTCCTTCATTAACGGGTTTTGGAGGCTCTGGGTTGCTAGAGACGCTGAACTTGAATACTCAGGCCGGCTGGCATTTCCCCGCTTGAACACCTTAAACCCAAGACGCAGGGTGTAGGGATCTGGGTACCTGAAGCCAGAAAAGTTTACTTCTTGAGTACAGAAGCCAAATCCCTAAGTCACAGCTCTTAAGTCCCTCCAGTCGAGTCCCCAAATCCCCTTACAGGCCTTCCAAAATCCGAATAGCAGCCGACAGAAAGATTTAGAGAACCCCTCTAAAATACAAAGTCCTGAACCCTAACCTCTCGAAGCAGAAAAAACCCTGGCCCCTAAGGGTCCTAGACTTACCGCACACCAGTAACCTGCCAAGTACCCTTTAGCAGAGCTTATGGTCCTTCATAGTGGGTATTTAAGCATCAATACGGGGTGATAGTGGGGGGTGTTGCTAACCTTTGGAACAGTAGGTTCTTGGAGCCGCAGGCACACCCGAATTGAACCTTAAAACCTGAACCCTAAACCCTAAACCCCAAGCCTGCACCCTAAACCATACAAAAACCTAACGCTGAACCCTAAACCCTGCACCCCAAACCCTAAAACCCAAGCCCTAAACCCTAAAGCCTAACTCTAAACCATAAAAACCTAGACCTGAGCAAGTCCTAAACCCCACACCCGAAAGACTCGGCCCGGCTCAGGCACTGCCCTAAACCCGAAATCCTAAACGCTAAACCCGAAACCTTAAACCCAAAGACCCGGCCTGTCTCAAAACCTTAAACTAAAGGGGCCGAAACCGTCGAACGACAGGCCCCGAGCGCTCTGGCCGAGGGCCTAACAGCCCGAGCGCCCCTACGAAAAGAGCGGGACGCGGAGAGGGGAGGGTAAAGCCTCCCTGGTTTGACCTGCACAGGTCCACGGTGTAAAGCCCATGGCAGACCCCAACGGGAAGTATTCGAAATGAGGGACCGCCGTATCGGGACCACCTCTAGCGTAGCTGTATATAATAACCCCAAAGCCTGTGCCATTTGCTCTGGTCCCCCCCCCTTTGGCCTTTAGGATTTAGGATTTTGGGTTTAGGGTTTAGGATTTAGGGTTTAGGACTTAGGATTTAGGATTTTCGGATTTAGGGTTTTAGGGTTTAGGATTTAGGATTTTAGGATTTAGGTTTTTAGGGTTTTAGGGTTTAGGATTTAGGATTTTAGGATTTAGGGTTTTCGGGTTTAGAATTTAGAATGTTAGGATTTAGGGTTTTAGGGTTTAGGATTTAGGATTTTAGGATTTAGGGTTTTAGGGTTCAGGATTTAGGATTCTAGGGCTTTAGGGTTTAGGATTTACGATTTTAGGATTTAGGGCTTTAGGGTTTAGGATTTAGGATTTTAGGATTTAGGGTTTTAGGTTTCGGAGCTTTGAATCGGAAGATTGAGGGTCGAATTTGNTTAGGATTTAGGATTTTAGGATTTAGGGTTTTAGGTTTCGGAGCTTTGAATCGGAAGATTGAGGGTCGAATTTGGCTTATTATGCCCTGCTTATAAAAATGCCATATTTAATTGGGCCGAGTAACCATATCGAGGAGTCCTCCTTCTTCTTGTGAATTCTAGGGTTTTAGGATTTAAGATTCTGGGGTTTAGGGTTTAGATTTTTAGGATTTAAGGTTTTTAGGGTTTAGGATTCAGGATTTTGGGATTTAGGGTTTTAGGGTTTAGGATTTAGGATTTTAGGATTTAGGGTTTTAGGGTTTAGGATTTTAGGATTTAGGGTTTTAGGGTTTAGAGCGGATTTAGGATTTTAGGATTTAGAATTTAGGATTCAGGGATCATGATTATGAATATAGGATTTAGAATTTAGGAATCGGAAAATTGGATTAGTTTTGGCTTGTCATGCCCTGCATATAAACATGCCCATTTTTGATTAGTCCGAGTGCCCATATCGCGGTCTACTCCTTCTTCTCTTAAATACTAGAATATTAATATTTTCAGGTTTCTAGAGCTCAGGAGGAGCATTATTCAAAGGAAAAGTTTGAAGGGCCGAGCAGGCCCTGCCATGCCGGAGNGGTCTACTCCTTCTTCTCTTAAATACTAGAATATTAATATTTTCAGGTTTCTAGAGCTCAGGAGGAGCATTATTCAAAGGAAAAGTTTGAAGGGCCGAGCAGGCCCTGCCATGCCGGAGGCCCGAAAAGGGCCCCTACGCTAAACCCGAACCTACCTGAATTGATCATCTTTTCGAAAGGCCAGGAACCAGAAAGGAGGCCAGGAGCCAGAAAGGTAGCTAAATCTTAAATCACACCAGAATAGAAATAATGCAAAAGAAAATACGCTAAGAAACCCTAAACCCTAATAGAGTATAGTTTGGGTGGCCG
This sequence comes from Symbiodinium sp. clade A Y106, assembly GCA_003297005.1. NCBI lineage: Eukaryota > Dinophyceae > Suessiales > Symbiodiniaceae > Symbiodinium > Symbiodinium sp. clade A. The sequence continues at coordinate 85,546 of BGNK01002828.1, forward strand.
GGGTGGGTTTACAAGCAACGCGAGCGCGCGGCCCGGGNAAACCCTAATAGAGTATAGTTTGGGTGGCCGGGGTGGGTTTACAAGCAACGCGAGCGCGCGGCCCGGGGTGCTTCACACCCGAGCGCGCGACCTCGCCAGACACACCCTAAACCCTAAATCCTAAAGACCCGGCCTGTCTCAGGCGCTGCAGCTGCTGCGCGTGGCTCGCGCCCTTGGGGCCTTCGACCTGGCCGGAAGCTCAGCAAAGGACTCTAGGGTTTGGGATTTGGGGTTTAGGATTTAGGGTTTGGGGATTATAAGGTTTAGGGTTTAGGGATTAGGGTTTAGGGTTTAGGGTTTAGGGATTAGGGTTTAGGATTTAAGATTTGGGGCTTAAGGGGTTTAGGGTTTAGTTTAGGGTTTAGGGTCTGGGGCAGGGTAGGGGCGGAAGTTTTGGCTTAGCGTAGGGTTTCTGGGTTTGGGTTGGTTCGCTGCTCTTCGGATTGTGCATTTTAGGGTAGGGTTTTTGGGTTAGGGTCCGAAGTCAGGGTTTTGGGTTTAGGGGAGCTTGTGCGGTCCAGAATAGCGGGTATCTTGGGGTACAGTAGAGGGTGGTTGAATGGTAATTTTATTGAGCTGTTATGGGTCCCTGTTAAACAAAGGGTTCTAGAGGATCTTTTTGAAGTTTAGGTTTTTGGGTTGACTGCGATGTACTGTATGGTTTTTGTCTAACCAGGATGTTGGGTTTTAGCACTTCAGTGTTGTGCCGGGCTGGGGTCCGATGTTACGGAGTTTCAACGGTTGTTTGGGGCTGGTGTTGCTAGGTTCAGGGATTCGGGGCGCTCGGCGTGCTTGAGTGTGAGTTTGACGGCATGGAGCCGAAATAAATATAGTATAGGATCCGATCCAGCCCTATCCTAACAGTCCATGTATTCAAGTTGCATATACTTTGGCTTTAAAGTAGTTCGTACGAAATATAGTATATACATATGCAGTATAGGTACTTGTGGGCCTTTTAAGGCTTGTACTATCTGGGCACATGGACCCTTAGGGCTATGCCACACGCTTAAGCGACGATCCGAGCATAGTTGAAGCCCTAGGCTGGAAATCCCAACCGGGTACCTGAGTTTCAACCCCTACCCAGAGACTCAAAAATATCCCTTACAATTGAGGAATATATACCCTAATTCATATTAGGGATCCTATCATGATTTAAGGTATATTCCTGAATTAAGGGGTTTTGGAGGCTCTGGGTTCAACCCCTACTCTAGGCCCCTCAACCCCTAAACCACTAAACCTCTAGATCCGCAGACCCCAGGCTCCGAAGCCGTTGAAGCATCTTAAGCCGCTTCCACTTACTTAGAGTTTAGGGTAAAGTACCATTGCAGGTATTTGCCCCCCCCCCCCCCCAAAAAAAAAAAAAAAGTATATACTATTCCATTACTTGGACCCTTTTGGGTTCAGAGTTCAGGGGAATATAGGGGCCTCAATAATTATCAATACTATTGTGTGGGGTCCTTCTTATAATTATAGTGTAATGGGCCCCAAAGCCCTAGTCTAATTATAAAGGCCCCTTTTTTCTAGAACCCTACTATAGATCCCTTAAAGAAACCCTTATAGACCCCCCATGGTAGCGCTCGCCTGAGTCCATCCTCCGCGTCCACCCGGAGCTGACCTTCACCGGCCTGGTCGCGGATCAGGTTTGGCGCCTTGAGGGTTGGCGGCTTCTTGTCGTTTTTTTGAAAGGGGGAAGGGAGGGGAGGGGGGGGAGGAGGGGGGGCTAGGGTTTAGGAGTAAAGGTTAGGGTTTAGGGGTAAAGGGTTTCTTTTGAGAGGGGCTGGGGAGGTTAGGGTTAGAGGGTTTAGGGTTTAGAGCAGCTTGCTTTTTTTTNGGGGGGGTGTTTCGTGGGGGGGTGGGTGTGTGTTGCGGATTTAGACGGCTTGGGGTTTGGGGTTTGGGCTTGGAGATCAGGTTCTAAGATTTAGGATGATTTAGGTTTGCGCGTAAAGGTTAAGGCTTTTGGAGTTTCGGGTTTGTGGGTGAGGGCCGTTAGGTTCAAGCCCAGGGTGGTATATGTGCATAGGTGCATGAAGCCAGCGATGCAGCTTGAATATGAGCATGCATGCACTTGTTTTCTTTTGCCGAGGCCTTGGAGAGCTTTGCAAGCAAAAGCAGTGCACTGCAAGCTTGTTGCTTGGGTTGGGGGACAAGCTTCCACATCTCCGAGAAAGTCTCGCTCTGGTGCGTTGCTTCCGTTATTCGGGGGGGGGGGTTCTAAGAACTCCTTGCGATTGGCGCCAGCAACATTGATCGCAACTGGTGTCAGTTGTGCTGTTACATGTCCTTCCGCGGTAATGTTATAAGCCCACCACAACAACAACACGTAAAACAATTGAAATCCGTAGAACCTCTGTAGTCCCTATAAACCCCTAAACCCTAAACCCTATACACTCTAAACCCTAAACCCTATAAACCCTACACTCTAACCCTAAACCCTAAACCAAAACCCTAAACCCCCAAGAGCCCCGTATTATGAAACCCCTATTTCAGGCCCAGCCTCTCTCGCAGGTCCGGCTCCTGGATCTCGGGGCAGTGCTACAGCACTGCCTGATGCAAGAACAGGCAGCTTGGCTTCACCAGGTGGAAAGCGCCAGGTGGAAAGCCAGAAAGCCCCAAAAGTGAAATCCTAGATCCTGGCCCTTGAGCCCGAAGCCCTCATCCTGAACCTTTGGGTTTCAGATTGGCTGAAAATCTGTAGGCTCAAGAGTTCCAAGCTTTAGCGTGAGAAGGTGATGTTTGCATTTTCATGCTCTGAGTGCTTGGAAGAGGAAACCCAAGGCTTTCGGAGACATCCATACCCACATGACATTCCTTACATGACTTTGGGTTTAGAGTTTCGAGAGTATGCAGAGGGTCTACCGCGAAATTATGCAATCTGACCGCTATGGCAGCCTCTCTAGCAACCCTCATAAACCCCTCTAACCCTCGTGGGCCCCAAAGCCTAGCCCTAAACTCAAAACCCTATATAAGCCTTATAAACCCTAAACCCTATACCCTATAAACCCTAAACCCTAAACCCTAAGCCCTAAACCCTAAACCCTCTTGGGAGCTCCAATCAGAGGCCAAAGTGCCCCGAGCCTTGGACGCGGCGGCCTTTCCCAGTCGCCTGGGCCGATACACCGAGCTGCTGCCCCTTGGGCTCACGGTTTGGGGTTTAGGGTGTTTTGGTCTGGGCTTCAGGATCTATAGACTATAGGCTTTAGGACTTTGAGTTTTAAGAGGTGCTTTAGTCGTGCGTGCGTTTCATGTACCTTAAAACCCTACTCCAACTTTTAAAGGCCCTCACAATATCCCTGGAGACTTCCGCGAGGAAGCTCCACTTTTTCGCCGTTCGATGCAACCTGAGACTCGAAAGGATAACATCAAGCGAAAGATGTATCCATCTCCCTTGCAGTATAGGCAGGCAGACAGGCAGACGGGCAGACAGACTCAATGAAAGAGAGAGAGAGAGAGAACCTCAACCAACACTTAAACTCTGACAGCACCTGAATGCCAAACCCTGGCCCTGAATCCTGAGAAACCCTACCTATACGCAAACCCCTGAACACCCTCTGTCCTATAAGCCCTACCCATAGGCTCTCCATAGTAGTTCCTTTTTGGGGTTCATAAATTGAATCCTATAAGGTAATCCCAAAAGGAACTACTATGGAGCCTATGGGTAAGCCCAAAAGCCCTAAACCCTAAACCCTTCTTCTTGCAGGCGGCGCCTTGCCTTTCGAAGCTGGCGCGCGACAGCGCGAGCGCCTCCCAAGAGAGCATGGGCAGAGGTGCACCGAAGTGCGTTCATCGAATTGGGGTGTTAATTTTGGGGCCTTTATTATCACCTAGCCTGCATCATTTTGGGGGGTCCTTATTATAATTTTAGTATAATGGGCCCCACACCTATTTTGATTATTAAGGCCCCTATATTAGGGTCTTAGGCTTTAGGGAGTAGGGAGTATAGGGCTTCTAGGGATTATATAGGGTTTAGGCTTTAGGCTGCGCTTGGGTTTCTCGTAAACATGTAGGGGTTTGGGTTTAGGTTTATGGGTCTAGGATTCAGGGTTAGGGTTTACAGGGCCCTAGAGGAATCCCTGAAACCCCCGTTGCCGGAGCGGCTTGAACGCATGCAGGACAGATGTGATGATCGAATTCGTGGACCGTTTGTAATCCATGACAACACATCTGATATGGTATACCGCAGGCTTACTGAAACAGAATGCAGTACACTGTTGGATTTTGTCGATACTGCATGCATAAAGGCCACAAGCTTCACCCCCCCCCCCCCCCCNGGGGGGGGGGGGGGGTGAAGCTTGTGGCCTTTATGCATGCAGTATCGACAAAATCCAACAGTGTACTGCATTCTGTTTCACTAAGCCGTAAAGCCGTAAACCCCGCAAGCTCCAGAATTTGCTCAGCCCCCAAGTCAAATGGGAGTTTCCGAATATAGGGGACCCTAATATAGTACCCTAAATTTAAATGGCAGGATCCTTATTATATGGACCCCAAAATAAGGTATTATTATAAGGACACCAAAATAAGGTACTCCGATTTTCGGAAACTCCTAAACCCTGAACCCTATAGATCCCTTATAGGAGCCCTTAAAGGAACCCTTATAAAAATCCTTTCAAAGGTACCCCCCCCTACTTTTCGGAAACTCCCAAAATCAAGGTTCCAACCGAACCCAGGCGCCCCAAAGCCTTGAAACCATAAACCCAGAGTGTTTTTAATCCTTTTGTGTACGTATATTAGTGTTTTACCTACGTTACGACATTGGCTCAAGTGAACAAAAAGTCCGTGCGTTCTGCTGCTAACAATAGGTTATCAGCCGTAGCTTTGT